>JBBPQR010000407.1:0-11502 GCA_038092615.1 Boletus sphaerocystis | reverse complement strand
CCCCTTCATCTTTTCCTTCGTGTATTCCTCCACAGTATCAAAGATGTCCCGATTGAGCAGCTTCCGAGAGATGGATAACATATCCCCATCACTGCGATAAGACTCCAACATCCCCGTTAAGATTGTCCTAAATTCCGTGTAAGGCGTGTCCGGAGTAGAATCTGCATAGAGTCTAGGGTCGACCAGGCGCTTGAACAAGCGTGGAAACGAGACGGCTCGAGTGGAGCTGATAGTCACCAAGGATGCAAACGTATTTTGCACGAGATCCCGCAAGCTTGAAAGAGCCATAGTCTTCAATCGGTGACCACCAGCACCGTCGACCAAACGGAGACTAGACACGACTTGCACGGAATGGAGTTGACTACTGAGCAGCTGAAACCAGATGTCTTCAAGCGGAACTGCAGTCGTTGCCGACATGCTCGAATGCTCCAAACAGATGCTTGTGCCTCTTTGTCCAATCTCTCGCAGAGCGTTGACCGACTCGTCGACGTTCGCATCGCTAGAGTCCAAGTCGACGATAGTTCGGGCAATTCTTTTTGTCAACTGCCTCTCGAACCCTTCGGCCCTTGTTAGCGCGTCTCGTGGCTGACCCTGTTGATCGAGTGCCCATAGCACTGCCCCATATGCGTTGTTCTCCTCACAGATTCGTTCTATCGCCGACCAATCAAGGATACTCCGCATGCGATCCAGGGTTTCGATAACACCCGACGGCATATACCGGCACTGCAACTTGATGAAGAGTAGACGAAGGGGTTCACTGATATATCGATCATCAGAAGGGCATAGGGAAGAGGTGTCTTCCCTATCCGACTCTTGGGAGTTGAATAGATGGAGGAGATAGTCATAGCGCCGACGATCATCTGCGCCATCCATGGAATTAAGAGCAGTTTCATGCAGGCTCGGTGCAAACTTGTCAACGAGAGTGGCAGTCGACTGTAGATCGAGCGTGAGAAGGTGACCGAGAGCCGCCGAAAACGCACGCTGGATATCCTCGGTTAAGACGCTGTGATTATCTGGTCTCGAGAGGTCGAGAACTTCTTCGACGTAGGGAAGTAGCGATGCAGTCTGCAAGCTTGGATCTTGCAAGTAACTGGACAAAAGCTGCGTCCACTGGCGCTCGTGTCGACGTCGGTTTTGAAGAATGCGGTAAAAGCCTGCATTTTCGAAAATTTTCTCTATCTCAGAGCTATCGCCCGGTGTATATGCCGATAAGAGATATTCAGTAGCGAGCTGGCGATCTTCCCGGGTTTCGGGGTCGAGAGAAGCGGCGAGTGAGACGAGGAGGTCATGAAGGACGCGAGGATCGATATCTTCAACATGGATGTATTGCGGATACTTCGGTATGTTTCGTGCAATGAAAATGTTGATGAAGACGGTGGCGGAAAGCGGTAGATCTTGACACGAGGCGATATCCAACAAGATCTTGACGATGAATAGCCTACTAATGTTGGGGGAGTCTGTAAGAAACGAGTCCTCGAAGGCGATGTCCAAAGAGTGTAGGAATGACTCTGCGTCAAAACGAAGAAGTAGTCGCGTATAAGGGTACGTGGGCTCTTCACCATTTCCCGTGAGGATCAGGTCACCACCTTCAGAGGGCCAGACAGCGGATGTTCCGTTGAATATAAAGTCGTACACAGCATTCTTCGCGCGCTCAGCTTCGTCAGAAGGTAAAGGTTCACCACTGGGATATGTCTGACCACTCAGAACGTTGACCAAGTAAGGGAAGATCTTGTACGCATGGTGGAGTGACGGGGCCGTGCGTTGCACACCTGTTCCGTTTGAAACCGATGTATCTCCAGGAAGACAAGGAAGTTGGCGAATAAGAGAGATTAGCTCCACTATTGGTGCGACGTAGTCTTGTATGGCACGTGTGTACACATAGATCAGGGCGTCCCAAAGTTGGTGAGTTTGACATAGACGAATAGCTTGATTGATGTCCAGGCACGAGGGGTCTATGTGCCAGATCACTCGTTCGGCTAGGGCCGGCTGGCCAGAGTCATCATGCAATGCCACCAGTCGCTGGGTTATGCGCGGAGGCACGAAATCAATGTTGCCTTCCAGTACAAATGTCTCAAGCTGCTCCAAGTAGATTCGAGTGATCCCAGCATCTTCGAAATGTTGGAACAAATCTTCGAATAGGAAATCGTAGTCGTCGAGGGTGATGCAGGAGCGCGCGCAACTAGTGACCAAACCTTCAAAGAGGGACGTGCGGTCGACGCCTCTACCATCCATGCTAGAGTGGGTGCCATCCGTCATCCTATCTTCGGAGAACGCATAACTGGCGGATGCTACCATTAATTCGTGCAGCTTCTGTCCAAGGACTACTTTCTGCTCTTTGGGAGCATCCGGCAGCCCATTGCGGTTACCGGGTGCTTCGCCGGTATAATACGATCGTGTGAGTTCAATCGCACTCAGAAAATCGCCTCGCTCTACCAGGGACAAAATTTTATCAGCCCAAGTGAGCATTGTTCCCGCTTGCAATTCCTCACGACGCTGCCCGAGGTTAGTATGACACTCAACAATAATTCCAGTGACTAACCAAAAGGAATATCTTCCCCTTGTAAGTCCGAATACTATGAGCAACATCGCGGAGGGATTCGGAATATGACATCGACCCATCGGTAGTTGAACCAAGAGATGGTGATACCAAGCTCGAAGCATTAAAGGGTACATGCTCGATAAGCTTGGAGGCACGAACGTCGTATACACTGAGAGTGGCTGCTGTGAACGCGAGTAGTTGCTGTAGTCTTGGTCAGTAAAGGTTCATTCGTTTCCCCCGACAACTGGGTTTACGAACGTTTGCATTCAACCACTGTATGGCAAGGACTGCATCGTCCACTGTCCAAGTCCCTGCGTCTTCAAAGACAAGTGTTCCCATATCCATTTCACGAGTCTTGCCTGTGCGCGGATGAAGTACTGATTGTTTCACCATTGTCTCCGAAACACGTAGAAGGTGAACAGTTCTTCCCCACGAGTAAGCTAGCGTCGGATGTGTCTTGTCACTGCCAACTTCTATGTTAGTGCTTGGAAACCACGCTAATGCGCCTCTCTTTCGTCCCAAAGAAATCGATTCCGTGTCATCAGTGCGCGCTCGCTTTAGCCATGTCTTCGGCGAGGGCTTTAAACCAACCATTACAAGCTTGTTGATGGTGAGCAGCGCAACGATTTGGTATTTGTCGGTTGGATCAGCGATGGTTCCCAGGGGTAGTGCAGCCATCGCTACTAGAGTATTGCGAGGTTTGCGCCTACGAAAAAACCGAACGCCCGAGGCAGCACCTTCGTGACTAGGTGGATAATTCCCCAGAATGCGGATAGTATCTGATGCCTCTACGAACAGAACCTTGCCCAGACTATGGTAGAAAGCCAACCCATTCTCATCAGCTGAGACAATGGCTGTATGACGGCCTGCGACGAAGCTAATGTTGACGATGCGGGAGCCTGTGAGATGACCCTCCTGTCTTCCCGACATGACTGCTTGAGCAGATGGTGGAGCAACAATACGTGCAGGTACTTGCGGGTTCTTCAAGTCGAAAATTCGGATATATCCAGAGACATGGCCGGAGGCGAGGTAAGTGTGATCGTGAGATAACGCAACGGCGGACGTAGATCCTACTGTGCTGGCTTTCACAGCGTGAGTACATGATTGACACACAGAATAAACGAATAGCAACCTGAAGTATCGTCTCCGCAGATGCACAACAACGTTTGCTTGAAATCGAAAACGAATACGCGACCGGCATCCGTCCCAACACAGATAAGGCCATTGGCGGCTAGAACCGTAGGGGAGCCCAAATTGGATGCTCCCAAGACAATGGCGGCTTTTGATGGCCGGTTGCTATACAACCGGTTGCCCGCATTCTGAAGCACCGTCCACCTGAACACTTCTCTTTCGAGCTTGAGATAGCTCCTCCATGCCCCCTTACTACCACCGGGAGTGGAACTTCGGGAAATGTCAGAGACACGGGAGGGGGGTGAAGCAAAACCAATCACAGCCGAACTATCGGCAGGCAAGTTATGATTGACTTCCATCCGCGGGCTCCTGGAAGCGAATGAACGAAGACGAGATACACTCGGGGGTAAAAAGGGTTCAGGAAGGGCGCTGGGCGAGTGGCGCGGAGTAAGCAAAGGTTCTGAAGGAGGCGCAGCCATGGTGGAATGGGGAGGAGTGGCAGAATTGAGAGAGATCTGAACATGCTCCTACATACCCTTTAGCCACATCCCATCAACACGAGGTAGTAAATGATACTAATACTGACAGGTGGCCCTTGAGCATCGGCATCACCCAGATTGTCGCTAGGATCATCTTTAAGCAGGGAACGCTCTATTTCCTCCTCTTCGAATACGGAGGCATCGTCTGGTCCGAGGACGTCCCGTAATTGTTCCCGGTAGTTGGTTCCGGTGACCTGGTCAGCGTCCATGCCATCGTAGACGAACTCTTCCTCCTCGTCGCCGCTTTCTGCGCCGTGGTCTTCTTCGTCGCCGCCAAATAGTTCCTCCATGCGGGTGGAATAGTCGCCCCCGTGGTCCTCGACGTCCACATGCTCGTCGTGACTAGAGAGGCCTGGAGACGGTTGACGTGCAAGACTCGCCATGGGACCGTCGCACTACGCGTGGAGTTGTGAGCGGGTTTGTTTGTCTTAGAGGCTGTTGCCAAACAATGCCACATGTACGACGAGAGCTGAGATATCATGCACAAATCAACACCCTACAGACAAATCGTGTCATGATCCTGGCCGCCGTTCCCGCTCTCTACTTTTGACTCCGGGCCCGAATCGTTCTTGAAAACTAATCAACTCCTCCATCAGCTCCTCCATCATCCTCATGGTCGACTGCTGAGCGGTCGGGTGTAGCGAAACATGTTTCATCGGCACTAATTCACCAGCATGTGGATTACCGGTGTTGTCAGAGGATTTGTCAACCGCCATGGGTGATCCTCGTCCCTCGCGGTGGGCTCCCGCGTCACGATCGTCGAGGACGGATGAGTCGGAGAGAATGTCGCATGTCCGTGAGGTGCTGCCCTTCAAGGCTCTTTCCAGAGCTTCCCTTCGACGACCGCGGTCGAGTGCGCCTGCCTGCTCCCTGCCCACCCACTCTACCAGCGCGCGAACACGCTTGTTCATGTCTCCGACGCTCATGCGTTTGCTCGGCCATTTGACCTTGACCCCTCTTTCCATCGTCCTTTCTAGAGACTCTCGCCCGCCAGGGCCAACGGCCAGACTGCGGACTTCGAGCGGGCGCGGTATGCCCGTTGGGAGCATGTGTTCGAGGTGGGCCAGATAATCTGGCAAGTTCCATGACGTAAAAAGAGGCTGTTGGGAGATTGCATAGGCATGGGAATTTCGATATGCACGAGAGTTTTCGGCAGCACTGACTGCTGCCACCCCTGCCCCGGAATGATTTCGCTTGCTCGAGTTGTCCAGAGTGACGCTTCCGGTCGCGTGAGAGGACAGAGGCGGGCGTTTTGGTGCAGGACCAGTTTTGCCGCGAGTCGTCTGAGACGATCGCTTGTTCGGACCGGTCACTGGTAAACGTCACGTGGGTGAGCTCAAGTTTATCTTTGGATTGTCCCAGACACATACCTTCGTCGCCCTCGACGACGACGACACCATCGTGGTGCGTAGCGACCGCTTTGCGTGGACCGCCTCGTCGACTGCGCGAATTTCCCGATTTCCCGCCTGTAGAACGTTTGGTGGGCGGTGGCACTTCTTCGGGCGCAACGCTAGCGGCTACATCAGGACCATCCGAGGCACTCGATGCTGATCTGGTTCGCTTCTTGGGGAGGCTGCAGAGTAGTGTGAGCCACAGTTTGATGTAGGACTGGTGGCTGAACGCACCCATCGTCTTCCCCGCGTTTTCGCTTCTTCCGACTATTTGAGTCGTCATCAGGCACTTCACTTGGGCCACTTGTGCACCCATTCACGCTAGGCTTTTGAGGGTCTGCAGCTGCCGCTTCTGCGGCGGTTGCTTTGATAACTTCATTAAAGTCTTCAGCAAAGGCTGCATCACGACTGTTCATCGTATTGCGTCTTTTCGGTGGTTTCGAGTGATGAGATGGAGAATGCGAACGAGAGAGGCGACAAGTCGTGTTGCGTGAGTGAGTTGATGATTCACGGCCTTTCTTGGCTAGCCGCCTAGAGAGAAGTGGGGTCAAGGCGTTGGCGATAAGAGTTCAGGAAAGAGACGGACTTGAGAAGATCTTGGTGGCGCTCTGGTTTGCACTGTTCACAGTAGTAGTCGGCTGCTGCTGCGAGTTGGGCCTCCGACTCGAAGCCCATGCAAAGACCATGTTGCCAAACGTTGCATGTTTCACATTGCACCATGAATTCACCACCTTCGGCATCGTCTTCTGTTGAGAGGATGGTGAATGAGGACGGGGGACTGGAAAAGGGAAGCGGGGACGAACCATTCATACCACATATGCAACGCGTGATACCCTGCTCCTCCGTGTCATCATCCTGAGGGTCAGTTGTCGCAGTAGAAGCAGAGGATTGTTTGGAGGGGGCGGGCTCGACGAGTTGATCCATCGAAGGGGGTTTCTCCTTCTCCTTGCCCTTGCGTTTTGACCTGCCATTGGAGTTGGCATGGTTGGAGGTGATGCCGTTGGACTGGGTATTCTTGCTGGGGATGGCGTCGTCGATATCCTCTTGCTTTGGACGCTTTGTGCGGCCATTTGGGTTGTTGTTTGGTGGGGCGGAGCGGGCAGATGGGTCTTTGGTTCTTGGTAGGGATTCTGGGGCGGGTGAGTCTGGTGATTTGGAGGTACTCGCGGAGGTGGAGTGAGCAGAGCGTCTTCCTGAACGACGGGTTTCGCGTGGAGAGAGGGGCGGTCCCATTGTCGCTGCCTGGGCCATGGTCAAGAGCAAAGTTAGGTACTCGTCCGCTCTACATTTATTTAGGGCTGGCAACTCCTACTTTACATCTCTCCTCCTCCTCCTCGTCCCCTCCTCGCCGCCCTCCTCGCCGCCGCCCAGATCTCTCCCACATCCCCGCTGTCCCGCAACCGCGACCCAACTTGCTCTCGTCGCGATCTGGCGCGGCCCAGTGACCTCCGACACCAACGACGATCTCGCATACACAATCGGTCTCCCTCCGACGGACACGGTCTCTCCAGTGCACGCTGGACACGCTGGCAGGGATGCTCTCTACGCTGACGATCCCTCGTCGGGACCGGCGACACTGCTCGCATGCAGTTATCTTATTGCACGTGACTTGCAGCATCACGCTCACGGCCGTCGCCGTCGCCGTCGCGCCAACGACGATGTCCACAATGCGAGTCGTCGTCGTCTAGTCCGAGTCTCCGCCGCCGATTACGGGTCTCTCCGAATTCGGTAAGTCCCGAGCTTCGCGATCAGTCACGATGATATTCGGCTTACCCTTTCATCATGACGGCCACCCTCGAGTACTCCTCGCATGCCCCCGAGCCTCTTCCCTACCCCTCCCTCTCACCACACCATCTTCTCGCCTCCAACGAGCCCGATTATCTCCGCCTTATCCTTTCCTCCAAAGTCTACGAAATACTCAAAGAGACACCCCTTGTCTTCGCCCCCAATCTCAGCACGAAACTAGGAAATCAGATATGGCTCAAACGCGAGGACCTACAGGAAGTCTTTAGTTTCAAAATTCGCGGCGCATACAACTTCATGGCAAATATCCGCGAAGAAGACAGATGGAAGGGTGTCGTCACATGCAGTGCCGGTTAGTACGCGTATTGTGCATACGCGACCATCCCTCGCTGCGTGCTCACCCGTATACATCTCTCTCAGGTAATCATGCTCAAGGCGTCGCCCTCTCCGGAACAAGACTCGGTATACCGTGTACCATCGTCATGCCAAAAGGCACCCCCTCCATCAAAGTCGCCAATGTACAACGCTTAGGTGCCAAGGTCGTCCTTCATGGAAGCGACTTTGACGAGGCCAAGGCAGAATGTGCTCGTCTTGCAGCTGCACATGACCTTACCTTCGTCCCACCTTATGACGACCCCTTGGTCATCGCCGGCCAGGGCACCACCGCCATGGAAATCCTCAAACAGTTGCCCGATTCCGACGGCCTGGACGGTATTTTTGCTGCCATCGGTGGTGGTGGTTTGGTCGCCGGCATCGCTGAATACGTCAAACGCATCGGTAACCCTAAAACCAAGATCTACGGCGCAGAAACCGTTGATGGTGATGCCATGTATCAAAGTTTGAAGGAGGGACACCGCGTGACGCTGGCCGAAGTCGGCCCATTCAGCGATGGCACAGCTGTCCGAGTGGTTGGTGCAGAGCCGTTTCGAATCTGTCAACGACTCTTGGACGAAATTGTCCTCGTCAATAATGATGAGCTTTGTGCTGCAATCAAGGACATCTTTGAGGGTTAGATTTCATCAGCTTGTATCATTCCCCGTTTCAATGACCACTTTTTGTCTTTTGCAGAAACTAGATCGATCACTGAGCCAGCAGGGGCTCTCGCTCTCGCTGGATTGAAGCACCACATCATTGCCAACAACCTGATTGGTGCTCAGAAGAAGTTCGTTGCGGTTGTCAGCGGCGCAAACATGAATTTTGATCGTTTGCGATTTGTCGCTGAGCGTGCAGAACTCGGCGAAGGTCGGGAAGCTTTGTTGAGTGTCGAAGTTCCTGAGAAACCCGGCAGGTGGGTCCTTATTGTCCTCCTGACATCACTCCTTCATGGTCTTGAACACAGTTTCTTCGCGCTTCACTCGATCATATACCCTCGCTCCATCACAGAATTTGTCTATCGGCACAACTCACCAGAAATTGCACACATCTTCCTTTCGTTCAAGCTTGAGTCCTCATCGCGGACTAAGGAAGTGTCGGCAGTGCTAGATGCTATTCGACTACAGGGATTCAAAGGATTTGATATCAGTGACAACGAAATGGCGAAGAGTCATACCAGGTATATGGTGGGGGGATGCACTGTTGTACCCAACGAGCGTCTCTTTAGATTTGGTGGGTCCTATCATGATCGCTATGCTCGGGTGTTTACGCGCGATCCGTTCCACCAGAGTTCCCCGAGCGGCCCGGAGCCCTGCGCAAGTTCTTGGAGGGTCTCCAACAAGGATGGAATATCTCGTTGTTCCACTACCGCAACCACGGCGCAGGTCAGTCATTCACATTGGCAACCAACATCACCACTTAGCTTGCATCCTAGACCTTGGGAAGGTGTTGACGGGCATTCAAGTACCTCCTCAAGACTATGATCAATTCCAGCAGTTCTTGGACAAGTTGGGATATCATTATGTGGAGGAAACGAACAATGAAGTATACAAGCGATACCTTAGAGGTTGAATGGGGTCATGTCAGTTTGGTTAGATATAGACAAGCCCCAAGTGGCAATATGTATAGAGCAACTTGGAATTTGACGACCATGAGGGTCCTCATCATCACCGCACGACATTTCCGTTGCCATTCCCGCACGTTCTCTGTCTCCTCCTCGAGCGCATCATCCGACCCATGGCCGCTTCCCCACACTCCCCAGCATCTCTCTAGTACTACCACACCCGCAGATATACCCGCTCCTGCGCCTCTTGCCCGCCCAAATGAATCACTCGAGACAATGCGTGCACGCCTTCTCTACCAATCACGCAAACGCGGAACGCTCGAGAGCGACCTTTTATTGAGCACGTTTGCGCGAGATCACCTGCCCACCATGACCCGTGCTGAATTATCCGAGTACGACAAGGTACATTCTCCCAGCCGCATCTGTGTACACCTGAAAACTTCCCGACTTGCAGATGCTCGATGAGCCCGACTGGGACATATACTACTGGTCGACAGGCAATCGCACACCGCCAGAACGATGGTCTAATTCATCCATTCTGAAAAAACTCAAGGTGCACGCAAAGAACGAGGGAAAAGTCGTGCGAAGGATGCCTCCTCTTGAATAACAGCAGTCGGACTATTAAAAGTAATGGATGTCTAGAGGGCAGTGCCAACAGTGTTCTCCCTGAGGCGTCACCGCAGCGCTGGACTGGTTAGACATATGGTACAGGTTCTAGTTGTGGATCCGTCAAGAGACAAGAAGTAGTTTGCAGACACGACACACCGCCGAAGTCAATGCTTGGTGTTTTGTATTTTGCCATAAAAGTTGTCAAAGATGACATAGGCAGTAAATGCGACTGTGGCTATCCCAAAGCCAGGAAACAAGCTAGAGAACATGGCGCGATTGGAGAAGACGGGGTGTTTTCGCCAGGCCTCTCTCTTGGCCCAAGGATCACGAAAAAGCGGCGGGTTGGTCATGCTATAGCAAGGACTGAGACCAACGACGCCATTAAAACGCTGCACTGACCTTGTATCGGAAACGACGTGGATTGTGGCGGTGCTGTCCATGCCCACACGTTGCCAGTTCACGTGATCGAATCATTAGGGCAGGTCTATCAGGACTTCAACGGTCACAGCTCGGCAGCTGGCCCTCTCCCTGACTTGTCTCTCTCCGCGTTTCTCCGCCTCTGCTGCTCGTCTTGAACCCACGTACATTCTTTGCGATCTGTCTCATCCCCCTTCTCTGCTCTGTCATGTTCTCAGACGAAGATACACCGCTCACTGCTATTGCCAGCGCCAGTGGGAAGAACCACGTCGCAATCAACGGCAACGGTCACCTAAATGGTGATGCGGACGACTCTCCGATGAGTGAGGACGACACCCCATTGGTATGTGTCCGTCCACTGCTGTATTTTATACCACCCCCTATAATTTTCACTAGTCCCAGGCCAACGGTATTCAGACGCCCGGCAAATCACGACCGCGAAAACGTGCCGCACCCCAATGCTCCGACAGCGAGGGTGACGATGATATCCCACTTGCTTCCTCGCCAGCTAAGAAGAACCATTCTGTTGGTGTGCGTCGCAAATCACACGCTACCGCCCCCATCGTTTCCAATGGCAAGGCAGAGAGCGACAGTGATGCCGCTTTGGCTACTCTCAAGCGTAAGCATCCCCCGAACGGCAAGGCCAAGGTACCGCCGAAGAAGAAAGTCAAGAAAGAGGACGATTCCGGGGCTATGGAATCCTCAGCTTCAGACGACGAGCCCTTGACCAAGAAACGTCCATCGGGCAAGGCAAAGGTAAAGCCCGAAAGCGATGTAGAGATGAAGGACGTAAAGCCGAAACGGAAGAGGTCCTCAAACAAAAAAACCAAGGAAGAAGAAGCCTCTTGTGAAACCCCTCAGGCGAAGAAGAAGGGGAAGAAGAAAGAGGAAGAGGAAGCCGAGGAAGTCTATCGGTGGTGGGAGGAGCAAGCCAACGGAGACGGTGAAGAGAAATGGCAGACTCTCGAGCACAATGGTGTTATATTTCCACCTCCTTACGAACCGCTTCCATCGCTTGTGAAGATGAAGTATAAAGGTCCTCCTCCGATTGTATCTTGCGTTTATCTGAACACTGCTGACGATTCAACTCAGGCAAGGAGGTTGACCTCCCGCCAGAGTCCGAAGAAGTTGCCGGCTTTTATGCGGCCATGTTGGAGACAGATCATGCTCAGGACAAGACGTTCAACAAGAATTTCT
>JBBPQR010000406.1:0-11509 GCA_038092615.1 Boletus sphaerocystis | reverse complement strand
GCGAGGGTTTCGATGGATGCGTCCCGCACGAGAGGAAGCGCGTCTTCGATGGCAATGTATTCGTCCTCGTCTGCAGCAAAGTGTTCCTCGTCCTCATGATCCCTCTTGCCGGGGATGCGGGGACGCCTTCTGGGCTTGCTCGGAGGAGAGACATGCGAAAGGGGGATGAGGTGCAAACGGCCACTGTGTATCCACACCTGCAGCGTAAGAGTGAAAGGGGTCGTTTAGCTAGCCGTTTGCGAGGAGGGGGTGCGCACTCTGTTTGCCGCGTTGAATGGGTTTACCCAGCGAGGGAGGGACTCGGCTGCCTCGATAAGCAAGAACTCGCCATCCGAGTCGGAGGCACTAGCATGGATGAGAAGGGATGAGAGGTGGATGGCGCATGAGCAGACCTGATGATGATGTCCCACTGCTTGGAGATCTCTCTGAGGAGCCAGACGACGCACCACTCGTCGTCGACGGCGTCACCGACACGCATGCGGCCCTCGAGGATGTGTTTGTCCTCGTCGCGGCGGGCATCTGGATGTGGAGCGATCTTGAGCTGAAAGGGGTCGCGATGCCAGAGGAAGTCGGGGAGGAGGGTTGGGACAAGTTCGTGTATGCACGCAGCGAGGGACGTGCAAGAGGCCTTGTCGACGAGGGGAGGCGGGGGGAAGAGCACATACAGCAGCGTGTCTTCAGAGATGGACATTCTGCAAGAACTTGGTTGCCATTCCCGGGTATGGCTACACACACCTCCTTCAAGGACAGAACGTTGATCGCGGTCATTGGCGACGAAGTACACATCTCTTCTTTCTCGTCATTGTCTGCTCACGCTCACTACAGGACTCAATCACCGGCCTTTTGCTCGCCGGCGTCGGCCATATCAACGACCACCAGAAGAACTTTCTCGTCGTCGACTCCAGTGCGCTCGCAATGTCCTATCCCTTTTCTTCCTTCTAACTCTTCCCTAGAGACACAGATATCGACCATTGAGGCAGCCTTTCAGGAATTCACAGAGCGCAAGGATGTAGCCATCCTGCTCATTAACCAACATGTGCGTACCGCGACACTCTGCTCCGCTAGCGTCTGCGTTTATACGCATGTGATGCATCTCCATCGATCCAGATCGCAGAAAAGATCAGACCGACGGTCGATCGGTACCAACAGGCCTTCCCCACCCTCCTCGAGATCCCATCCAAGGACCACCCCTATGGTACGTGTCACTTTACTTGCTCCATCCGCTCGTTGCAGATACTTTTCATTCACAACACGCTTCCACAGACCCTGAGAAGGACTCCGTTTTGAAACGCGTCCAGAAGCTCTTCGGAGAGTAGTACATGTTCTTCCAGACGTTCCATGTTATCCTTCATGATTCCTAATCCGTCACCCTGGCCAAGTCCTTGCTGGGTTTCATTGTGATAGTATGCATTACATTGGCGCATGGCGACTACATCCGAGCACGGTGCTAGTCGTCCCCCACTCTTTTGATCCCTATCCCTCAATGGGGACGCACCGCACCCAGTGCGCGTGCTCACGATGAATGAACCCGCATAATAGGCTCATTCTCGCGAACACCTGGTGCCCGCTCGACAAATACCCGGATCGGGTTACGGTTCTCCGAGTCTATGAAATCCAATTAGAGTAGCCGATCCGCATCGAGATCAGCAAGGTCTCCAGCGAAGACAAACAAGATACGCACTTGGTATGTCGATGAGGAGGTACCGAAACACGAAGTACCCTTCATCATTCTATCAGATCACACTGTGAGCATGCTACGAACCACCAAACATAAACAAGACTGTGGAGTGGTGTACGGAACGTATAGCACGGCGAGTACTCATATGGCACTCCATGTACTCTTGTGACGGACCGTGGCTGAGTTGACACCTGAGAAATCGTTTGACGCACCCTCACGAAATCTGCATGTACCTCCCCCTCCGTCCAAGCTGTCCCTGCACTATGGCTGCCTCCATCGTGAGATCTCCGCCCGCGGAGTCCAGAAAACAAGCTTGTCAGTCCCCACCACGACTGTTCTTCCGTTCTTTCTTGCTCCTTATTCTTCCCCTTGTCTGTTGTCGCTGGAGGTGTTGCAGAAGGGACAGCGTCCCCTCTGAGGTACTTGAAAACGCTCCTCGCCGAGTCGATGATGGGTGTCGTTTTCTCCTTGATGTCCTCGAAAGTCAAGGAAGCCAGCGAATCGACATAGCTGGCCCATTGGCTGTCTGTCTCATCTTCCGTTAGGGGTGTCGCCGAGGTGGAACCTTGGATGTAAAAGTTCAGCAGCATGTGTTCCCGGCCAGAGGAGTCGACTGCTATCTGTGACGCTACATGTCGATGACGGTGACGCGGACGTACGGAAGAGGGTGGGTTGTTGTGGAAGGAGAGGGGAGCTTGGAGATACCTGGCAACCTATGACCGATTAATCAACGATTGATTCTGAGGGTGGAGGACTTACTCTGGGAGAAGTTTTGATTCGTTCACAAGCCTCGTTATAGAGCACAGTGGGCGAGTTCTTCGAAAAGAGTTCTGAAGTAAGTGCATAGACGAGCACAGCAGAGAGTCCGGCACCGAGTAATATGACAGTCAAGTTGGTAGTACGCTGGGTTGTGCGTAACACTAGAACGGATGTCCATCAGCCGCGGTACACTATCGTGGTTGGGATGTCGAACAAGACTTACCCTTGCCGCCGACACTCAGCTCTGACCATTTCTTGACCTTCTCCCCGCGCCTCAGGGCTGCCTGTGAAATACCAAGTTGGAATGGCCCAACTGAGTCCTCTTTGTTCATTGAATATCTCGTTCCTTGCTTCTGGTCGAGGGCAGAAGTGAGTAGAGAAGATGGGGTACTGCCATGACCGCTAGTATATGCTCTAGAAATCAGAAAAAGCTCGTCCGCTATGGGCAGCGGGCGAACGAGTCTGCACAGTGGTAGGGACTTTGATATGCGGGCAAATGAGTTTGTAGACATCAAGGTTGGAATAGCAACGTAATCCAAAATGAAGTCAATGTTGACGAGATCAAAAAATTCCCATTAGCCGACTCGAACGACTGACCTCGTCATTACTAGTGACGCGCTCTACCAACTGAGCTAAACGGGACCGTGGTATAAGCTGCTATTTGACTATTTACGGTGTGGATGCAATTTTCTACCTGTAAGTACATAGACTAATCTAGACCCCGATGCTGCTCACTCGTTCTACAGTTGCCTTTTTCATCTGGACTTGGGGGTCAAGTGGACTCTTCAGCCAACGGAAAGTGGTGCTCACCGGTGGGCTAATTCCTTCTCCTTCAAAGTATGCTAATACGAACTCCTCAGCAACCCAGTCACTCTCAACAGCACCCAAATCCGAGAATACCAGATTTCTCGGGAATGCCGGGTCTCCGGTGGGTGCGGTGAGGTGCACATCGAGGGGACAGCCTTTTGAGAGTTTGGCGTTGGGAAAGATCGATTTGAGTTTGCGAAGAGGAGACTGTACAGCAGCTTCGGTTTCAGCGGAAAGGGTTCCACGAGACTTGGCGAGATGGAGGCGTGCGGTCAGGGCGCGCACAAAACCATCACGTAGATGGGTGTATGAAGTGTGACGTGTCGGTACTATGGATGCGTATGTATTGACAAACTCGGGATAAACTCGGAACGGTCTCACCGATGCGGAGGACGCATGAAGTGTTTCGGACTATATAGTTGATTTTCTCCTTGGGTGTGGCGCTAGCGGGGATCAGCTGGAGCGTCCTGCCGGGTCAGCAAGTATTGTATACATGCCAGCGAGAGACGAACTTTGAGTTTTGGGGTAGTCAGGTCAGCATAGAACCCGACGGAATAGACATGGATGCCAAGGAAGGAGACTGTCCGCACACCGACTCCCAGGAGGGAGTGGGGGGGTAGGGGGAACCTGGAAGGGACCCGGAGCTCCTTTGGAAACTCGACGGAGGTGGCAGGGTCAACTAGAGATGGACAAGGATGGGGGGCATCGAGGTGGACTGGTGTGGTCGTTTGGTGGAACGCGAATGCTGCGGAGAAGAGAGAGACGGTGCCATAGAGGACGGAGCGGCGGGCATAGCAACTGCCAGTGATGAGTGGGCGGAACATAGTGTTCACGTGCACTCCTTTTGCGTCACTGTCTTGCTAGTAGTACTGATCAGTCGAGTGCATACGCAATACGTCCGCAGAAAGGGACGCGTCAGCGCATATACTCAGTAGTATATATATCCTCTTCCTCCCCCCGTCGTACGTCTCGTCCCCTTTCCTCCAATCTCCTCCTACTCTCATCTAAACCCATCTCAATGGCTACCCTTGATCTATCCCTTCCCAGCATCGTCGCCGAGTTAGGCTCTGGTAGCTTGTCCATCCAAGGCGTCGAAATGGACGAGGACGATATCGATGTCCTTGACTCCCCTGCTGAAGAGATCTCTCCTCTTACTACTGACCAATCGTCTTATGAGAAACAGAGAGCCAATCTTGCCGTCTATCTTGATGCTCTGCCCTACAAGGGCGAGTCTCTCCAGGTGATGCAAGACAAGCTAGAACACATCATAGCAAGGCTTATCATATGTGCCGAGTCCAAGAATTGGACCGTTCTCACAACTTGGGATGCAATGTTACAATGGCGAGTCTCCCTTCCCTTCCCTCGTCCTCATTTCCCTTATTCCGCATAGTTGGCTCCAATTGCGCTACCCCATAACAACCTCCACTCGCGCCAAACTCGTCAGGTTTTACTACGAGTTATGTCTCATTCCTGGGTTGGACGTCCGTGTCATCCGAAATTGGGCCGACATGATCTCTCGCTTCCTCGGCAAGACTGGAAAACGCAGGCTTGAATCCACGGATCTACGTCTTCCGTGGCGTCCCCTTTGGCAGCTCCTTCACAAGGAGCTTTTTCCAAAGAAGCGTCTTAGCCAAACCAAGTGTGCAACATTTACCTCTTCTGTTTTTGTTTTATTGACGTCCTCCCCTAGTCGTAATTTGAACAATATCTTGCTCTACGTCGCAGAAAGTTGCAAACCGTACTTTCCCACCGACGACATTCCCGACATGCTCAACACTTTCTTGCCCATGTTCACTCCTAACGTAAGCTCCTCTACCTTTTTGTTACTTGCCACTTATGTACCCCGCCCTCTTGCAGACAACCCTGACCATGATTCCTGTGCTCACTTCGTTCCTCCCTCCCTCTCATCCGCACCTCTACCTTCCTGTTGTCTTCAAACTATGGGAGGCATTCAACTCCTTTTCGATGGACGATCGTTTCCTCGAATTGGCTGGATATTTGGCGGAGGAACATGTTGCGGGAAAAGCCGGTATTTTTGGTGAAGAGGGTGGTGCGCAGTGGAAGGACGTAGGTATATGGTCCGAACAGGAATGGACTCTACTGGTCAGCAAGGGGTTCGAATCTATGTGTAGGCTCCTAACCACATATCTGTCACATCTACATTCCTCACACTCATTTTCAGATGTTCCTGTAGGGAAATCTAAAGTGAGCACGTCTGATGCTGAACTTGTCTGTGCAATCTTTCATCTTCCTGCAGCACCCCAACTTGACCTCTGCGCATGCGGATGCAGCCTCAGTCCGCCAGGGATCCAAAATTAAGAAAACTATCAGTCGCATAAGTAAACCTGTTCAAAGGTTGCTTTGCGTACATTGAGGAACTGACATCATCTCGACGTAGATGCTCTTGCTAAGCTGTTCGTTTACTCCATGGCTGTCGACGGCCCTATTCGTGGTGACTCTGCCACGGCAACGCCATCTTCTCAAAATGGACAGGTAACATATTTCGCAGGCTCAAAAGCCATGGACACTTTAGACCGTCTGATTACCAGCACGGAGTCGTTTTTCCACCCGTCTAATCATGGCCATTGGACGATGTTGGTGAGTGGGCGCTAAGCTTCACACCATCTTTCCTGACTTTAACTGTAGCTTACGAGTTTCCTTCAACGTTTGGCGGCTGATTTTGCTGATCGTTGGTTTGAGGAGCAATTACCTTCTTGTCGCACTCCAGTGGTAAGAACTCCGTGTGATTATTCGCAGAGCTGTCGTATTGATGCAGAATATCAAGACCCGTCGTCTCACGACCGGGATTCGTCGAGCATTCGTCACTAGTCTCCTGACACCTGCCTTACTTGCAATGTTCTCGAAGGACCCCCTTTCTCTTGCTATGACTCAAGGAGCCCTGCGCGTGATGGCGCAACTCGAACCTGCGCTAGTCATGCCAGAGCTACTCGAACGCGCTTACGGAGGGTTAGAAGTTGTCAACGAGACACACCGGACCACTGCCGTTCTTAAGATACTTTCTGGTATCTCTCTCCCTTTGGTTTCCGAGAACGTGTGGCGTCCTGGTCAAAAGCACCTCTTACCTCTCCTCGAGTTGTGCGTCCCAGGCATCGATTTAGTCTGTCGCATTCCTTCCATCTATCTATTTATCTTTGACATCTTGGATACAGAACGACCCGAACAAGACTATATGCGCAACATCATTCATTGTTAGTGTGATTCAGCATGTTAAAGTTGGCGACATCTCCATGCATCAATCTGGGTTCGCGTTATCTGGCGACACGCCTAGCGAAGATCTCATGGAACTCGACAAAGATCAAACTCAACTTCCCGAGAGCGCTGAGAGCCCCTTTGTTGCTTTAAGTAGGGAAGAAGAGCGTGCTCTTGTCCGCGAAAGCACTTCCGGCTTTGCAGGTATTTGATACATCTTCACCAAGGTCCCTGAAGACTCAACATTGTAGATTGGGTGGCGTCACTCTTCCGGCGCATTCTCGCTCTGTACGAGAACCTCCCAGAAGAAGGCGGCCGAAAGAAGACGACAGGAGGTAAGACTGAGGAGGTAGTCTTGAAATCTATAAAGAACATGGCAGACATCGTCTGTCTACATCTATCCGATCAGCTCTTCGACCTCGTTCTCAACTTAGTTTACGATTACGCCACAACGAACGCAAAGTCAAACGCCGTGAGGGCATTTGGACACCTCGTTGCATGTCTCGCGCGTGCGAAGCCGCAACAAACCATTGACAAGTTTTTACCGTTCTGTATTTTGCAGATCGAAGAGGAACTGAAGCACGGGGCATCGAGCATTCGGACAACCTCGACACATGAGAGCGTCCCCTCTGATACAACCCTCCACTGGAGTGAGCATTGATTTATGGTAATCATTGTGTACTAATTTACTCGTTCTTATGGTAGATATGACCATTCTCAGAGGATGCCTAGGATATGGCGGTCCTGCTGTAAGTTATCGGGAAGAGGTCTTTGAAATTAATCATCTGATGCCATTTTCCAGTTACTCAAGCACAAGAACACGGTCATCCAACTTCTGTCACTCTTGCTCGAGAAGACAAAGAGTGAGAGAGGATACTCAGGGACTGCTGCTTTGGTATCACGGGTGTTGCACACATTAACAACAGTTTATCCTATCAACAATCATTTCGTCAACAGTGATCGATGGGTGGATCCAGGTGCGAGTTCTGATATTGCTCGTGTTGGTGACACATGGTAAATTTTTTTCAGACTTCAACAAGGTCCACAGCACGCAGTGGGGATATCTTTACGAGCCCAAAGACGTTAAAATCGAATGGCACGGTAAGGTGGCATCGTTGCACCAGCTGTCATAAGAAGCTTACTTAATATTCCAGTTCCAAACGCGGAGGAGATTGACTTCGTACTTCAAATCCTAGATCGCATTGCCTCTCCAACACTTGACAAGCTCGAGACCCTCATCAATTCTTCTGGCAGATGGGATAGGATTGCTCGCAACGATTTTTGTCGGTCGGTGGTGTGATATGGGTCGACCGTAACTCCACTAACGTCCGTGAGGCTAGGTTTATGGCTTTCTCCAAAGCAGTCTGGAACGGCATGCCCACAATTTACAAGGAGGCTCCCAAAGAAGTCGCTAATTCTTGTTTCGATCCGGATGTTGATGTCGAGGGGCTCATCGTCGACCAGTTGGATGTCCAGGCAGGAATAGTGCTTACGGATCCGCAAGATCCACGCTATCAGCGTGTCGTGAAACTGCGGACCCGGTTCGGGAATCTCATTCACCTAGCTGCAATGAAGCTGCGCCAAGATCAAGATGAGGAAGACCACATTGATGCTGTGATTGCGGTGGTCAAGGCCCTCGATACGTTCTTCCTCGACTATGGGATGAGCAGAGGAGACTTCACAACTTCACAAAAGCACTTCTCCCAGTCCCGAGAGTGCGCCACGTCTTTCCTTTTCTGATGCGTCGATGCTTAAGTTGTTGTGCAGAATGAATCGTATGTCTGCGCGTCAAAAAGACAACACCCGAGTTGTTTGGGTTAAGCGGGCACAACTCTACCATTCTAGCCGCCTATACATGCACGCACTGTATCGTCGACGCTCGGAGTTGGATGATCGATTATTAAGGGACGACCTGGCGGAACTCTGTTTATCGCCATATACCCGGGTGCGGCGGTGCGTACACGATTGTTCTCCTGGATCGTCCTAATTTCTCGTGCAGTCTCGCGCAGAATGTCCTACACAACATATGTGGTGTAAGCTAACTTTCACTGTGCTCGTATGTAGACTGATATCGGGGACAAGTACTATGTGCGATCCACAAGATACATCTTGCCAACAATGTTCGATTCTTTGAACAAGGGGAAGGGAAACAATCCAGATCGCATGAAAGGCGCTCTTTATGTGCTAGGAAATAAGGGAACAAGTGAGTTGCTATATGTTTCACTAATATACTCCACACTGAATCATTCCGTCGAAAAAGCTGCGTACATAATGGCTGGTATGACGTGAACTACCTGCTGTCACTAGGCTCATACCCTCGTAGATCAGACATTGCAGAGGCGGTACCTACTTTCTCTGCTGGAATGTCAACAGGAAGAAAAGGTATATATTTAACGCATTCACCATACCTCGACTGACCACAACGTTGTTTGAAGCCTTCGGTCCAAAAGTTGGTCTCAACGAATTCTTCCGACTGCCTCATTCACCTCAATGAAGAGGTCATCCGCACCGCTGCATTTTCTGTGGACCTTCCTAGAGTCAGTATCGCTCTCCGCGACCTTGAAATGGAACTGGATGCTCGTAATATGGACAACGAGTTGCGGATGACTGCTCTAGCAGTAGCCCCCAAGAGAATTCAGAAACAGCTTCAAGAGCATGAGCGTACGGTAAGCTTCCGCGCACGTGAATGAGCTTGGAGCAATGCCGATCCCTCTCATGTTTCCCAGATGAGATCTGCGCTTGACATTGCTGTCCATCCTACAACCCATGTTCGTGCTGTGCCTTGCTTATTGTCATATATCGGTTGATAACCACTTCTTTTTCAGTGGCGATACATCCAGATGGCCATTAATTTCATTCTCGGGCTGATGAGACGAGACGCACCCACACCACCCGACGCAGTGAGGTTCTTGATGGAGCAAACGACAAGTGTCCAACCCTTGATTCGGCTGAACGCGCAACAGTAAGGGCCATTTATTTTTTTCGAATGCGTATCATGGTTTCTACATGATCATTACTTCCAGAGGTATCGTAAGAGAATCACTTTTCATCAAAATGAGAACCTACGCGAGGAATGATGAGGAACTTTGGCTCTGTCAATGGCGAAATCCGTTATCCAGGGAAATTGCCATTGTTGATCACAACCAGTTCCTGAAGACCCTCCACAAACCTGTGTTAGGACCCAAGTAAGCGCAACTAAAAATGTACTGAATTAGCGTTGATATCTTTCTAGCGACTCTTTTGTTGACAAATTCGAAACTGGATTTTTGACATGGACCACGACCATCCAAGGATACGCCGCGTCCGACTCTACCCAACCCACAGTTTGGGACGCATCTTCTTCTGAGTCTTTAGCCATCATAAGCGAGTGCATTGGTAGAGATTACTATTCTAAGCTGGCTGCATTATGGAGCCAGGAAACGGACAACAATTCCGGTGCTTCCGATTTGCGTCCAGAAAATGTTTTGTTTGTGAAGTCTATCGGTTTGTGTTTCACACAAGCGGGCCGAGTAATGGTTGACATACGAATAACCCATAGCTAAGATGTTTGAGGATGCCACCCTACAAGACTTGCTCGACATAGTAGAGCCCCTACTCGACAGTACCGACAAATTCCAACAGGCTGCGGCTGCCGAAATCTTGACCGGCTTACTTCGCGGTACGTTATTAGGACTTGCATCCGTACGTACTCAAGTGCCATAGGATCCAAACACTGGTCCCAACATGGTCTCAGTGCCCTGTGGGCTTGGTTCGTTCCCCGCTTCGACCGCATCCTCACTCAGGCTCGACCAGACACTGTGGTCTATTGGACCTCATTCCTTCAAGTAAGTGTTCCTCGTCGCCGTTCGTAACACCTAGTTGAGTTGCCCAATGCGAAGACGGTACTGGAAGATCGTGATCCTCGTCGGAACAAGCCTCTGGTGGACTGGATTCTGTCACTCCAACTGGACTTCCAGGGAGACTCAGCATTTGCAGGTATATCAACATAATCACGACTTTCGAGCTGCATTATTGACAGCATCTCAGTTACGAAAACATTAAACGCTGTCGTGGTACTGATGGATGCCATGGGAGTTCGATTTAACCCAATCTCAGAAAAATATGTTTCGTTGTTGTTCGACAACGCAGACTCTAATTATGCAGAGGTATGCATCTGACATACTTAGTTTTCGCATCTAATGACCTGAGGACTTGTACAGATTCGGAATACTATAGCAAGTGCTCTTTACCTCGTAGCAAGGAATAGATGGCGTCCGTCGTACCCCTCAGTGGCTGCACTGTTAGCTTCCTGTGGCGAGACTCAGGACCTTCTTGGTACTCGGCGAGTACATTCTAGGCTTCTATCCGACTATACTGAGTAATTTTGCAGAGAAAGCATGTTCGATACTCGATTCCAGCAAATTATACAGCAGCTTGCTGAATGGAAGGATCAGCGTTTCCCCCCTCCGCGAGTATCTCAGTCTCGGGTGAGTGTTGAATGATAGTTTCATCGACCTTATCTAATCCTCAAGCAGTTCGATAAAGTTGGCCTCACGAGTAAGTTACACGCAACTGGATGTCACATCACTCACCTTCTGGAAGTGCTGCTGTGGCTGTGGGTTTCTTTTCATGGCTCCGAGGCATGTCTCGCATTCCCGTCAGCAATGAAGATGCTGTACGTTTTACATTTTTTGAACTGTCGCAGGAGTAGCTCACGTTGGCAGGCCTGAAATACTTAACATGTCGGAGCTCAATGACAATCCAGAATTGCAGAAATATAGCAGCGCAATTTTGCAGGTGATGTCTGCAGTTTACTTGCCAGCCACGTTTGCGGAGGCCGTTCTAGAGAAGTTGGTAGAAGCAATACAACTTTCCAAGGTATGTGAAGCAGCCCTCATTTGTAGTTGAGATATAATGGAACTGTGACAGTCCTGGCGCATCCGGCTACATACATTGCCAGCATTGGTGATGTTTTTCTATCGTAATCTATTGATAATCTCTCCCACTGGTGTCTCAAAGGTCATGGATGTGCTCCTCGAATGTCTAGCGGATGAGAATGTAGAAGTTCGCGAAATG
>JBBPQR010000405.1:0-11533 GCA_038092615.1 Boletus sphaerocystis | reverse complement strand
GTCCGTCCACCACGCACAGCTGGTTTTGCATGTCCCAACGGTGAGGACCCTCGGCGACGACGTTGCCCAAGATGACTCAAGTCTCTCTAAAGTTTCCGTGCACAGAACTCACTGCGTGATCGCTCCGCTCTGCTTGGCGGCCTGACACCTCCTGCCTCGGGACGCTCATCTCCATTTGAACTTCCCCTTCACGCATCCTCGGGGCACCGCTATGCCGACGATTTGGAGGGCCAGAACGACGAACAGCTCGAGGGTCTGTCTGCAAAAGTCAAGCTCCTCAAAGAAGTAAGTCACTCGTGGCATCTCTGTTCATGGTCGGTACTCATCCCTGTACAAAGATAACGGTCGGTATCGGGAACGAGGTCCGGGAGTCGACTGTTCAGCTCAGTCAGATGGTGCGAATTCCTGTCCTCTCAGTTTCTCGGCCAAGTTGCTATTCGTTTTGCCGCTAGAATGATGCGTTTGCGGAGACGTCAGGTGTACTCGCAGGGACGTTTCGCCGAATGAACAACATGGCCGAGCGGCATGGTTGTCGATGGTTGTGGTACATCATCTTCCTAGTCTTCGTCTTTTGGTTCTTTATCATTGTATGGTGGTTTCGACGATGAAGACAGCTCTGACGCCATGAACCTTCGACCTCCGAGTTAGTTCGTTTCACACCAAAACTCTTGTGGTTCAAGCCAGCAGGGACGACAATATCACCAGCTTATTACTATACCACCTCCCATGTCTAAATGACAGATCTCAGACTTCATCGAAGATACGAGTAGTGCACCTTTCGCCTAGAGCCCTGGTCGTCATTCAGAATTTGAAGGAAACAATTTTTGTCTATAGGACCGGCACAGGAGCCAGGCCGGGGAGCTCGTCGCCTTGCACATTTGATTTTGTATTATCCAATGTCTTGACGGGCGGGGGGGGGGTGCGTGGAATTCAGAGCCGAATCTTGAGAACGAATGAATTTTTGCCCTTGAGAGATGCTGGCTGAGTTCAGATCCACGAATACCACTGTCATTACAACTGAAAAAGAAAAAGCTTTGAATAGTAGAAATAAATTTCAGCAAACTCTGACACGGCGGGGGCCAGCAGTGCTGGCGCTATGGCACATCAAGAAACTTGGCATGTCCAATTTCCCAAATCATTCGTCTCCGCAGGTAGGCCATATCTGGCTGAGAGAAATTGAATATCTCTTCCCCTCTGGATAATGCCTCCAAGAATTGACACGTGAAGACGCCGCAGTCGTAACCGTTCTCCTGTTGTGGGGTATCCTGCCAAGCGAACGGGTAAGCTCACATGTCTCTGCGCGCACAAAGGTCCTGACATCCGGTCCATAGTTCGTCCAACCCGTAAAATCAAACGGTTTCTTCTTCTTATTCTGACATTCGAGATCAAGGTAGTGACGGAGACCCTGTCAATGCAATTTAGATGTAACATTCGAAATAGAAAACAAGGCGATCAACCTTGAATACCTGATGTCGGTCAAGGTTCATGCTGTCGTATGACTCTATCCGCTTTCGACGAAAATTAATGGCAGCACCTGTCCAATGAGAATTGTTATGGTTGATGGGAATAAGAATGATATCTTTTGAGAAGATGTCAAACTAAGATGATGTTAGAAAGCCAGGCAGAAGTAGATGGAGAATAATTGCACCTTCTTGGTCCATTTTGCAAGTCTTGCCCGCTCATAGCCCTCACTCTGTAACTTAGACCAGAAAAAGGTATTGAAGTAATGTACGTTCAAGGGTCTCTTTCTTCCATTTGCTGCGGGATTCTCCTTACAGGCCTCTGACCGCTCAAGAATCATCGCACCATAAAAGTTGATGAGCTCATCATTCAGCCATTGGCACGGAAGTAGACGCGAGAGGTCCTTGTCGCAAACCTGTTCCCGCGCTATCTTCGAGACGGCACCTCTCTTGGCCAGGAGTACATCGACTTGTCTGTCTATCTCCGGAGGCAGAGACTTGGGAAGAGAAGGTCGGAAGCGGCGTTCTATTTCCTCGTCCTTCTTGCGCGCTTCCTGACGAAGCCATTCGTAGGTTGAGAAGGGCTTCGTCGGTGGACTGTGATAGGACAACAAAATCAGATCACCTTTGTTGACACGCAGAGCACAACGAGATACCTTGCTAGTGTCCGCAGCAACTTCTTCTTTGCATTTTCCAAGAAAGGAATGTCTGCATACTAGAAACGTTATAAGAATAACGACTGTCGCGTAAACCCAAATGGCGTACATCAGAGAACGAATGGCGGTGTGATAGGCTCGGTGTATCTTCCTTCAGGCGCAAGTCTGTCAAAGACGCCGAGGCTGGAACGAAACATGAACACGAAATACGTGTCACAAGTAATCTATGATACGTACGCGACAGGGTGTCGCGATCGTCCAGGTGCTGGAGGCGAGCTTGGTAACTTATGTACGCTGGCGCAAAGAGATCAATACTCGAGCACGTCGAGGAAACGAGTACTTTACATTTGAAGTCTTCATAATTCGACCCGAATCCTGATAAGATAACAGTGAGAGCAACACAAAACCTGAAGGCATATGCGGTACCGCTCGTCCGTTTAAGTTGGAACAGTTCCTTCATCACGGCCTCTCTATCTTTCATTCTATCCTCTCTCACTTTGGCTTTGTGCTACACGGGAATGAACAAATGAGCCTGGAGTGGCGGTGTTCTGCAGACATGGCGGAACACACCTTTCGAACGTAAATGTGCTCCTTGCTTTTCCTCCGGTATAGGGTGTTATTTATTTCTTCCGCCCTTCGACATTGCTGTACGGACTTGGCCAAAAGGTCATCCCCAGTCTGATGGGGAGGCAATGCGGTTGAATGAGAGAGAGATGTGAGTCCAGTCGTTGACGATTGTAGAGAGCTGCCGGAACCATCAGTAGGGTTGAAATTTTGCATGGAATATTGGTCGGACGGGAGAGAGGATGAAAGGCTGGTCTGTTCCGTTCGAATCGGACGTTCGTGAGGATGACACTCGCTTGGTATCGTGGGTCGGGGATAGGAAGGGGGTGCTGTATGTACTGGGCGAGGGCGAGAACAAGGAGGAGGTGACGGTGGTGCACGCCGTAGCCGTGGTGGACGGTTCGGTAAACTGGTTGACGGAGATGAACGCGATCCCCAAGCCTTCATGGTCTCTGAGGCGAGTTCGACTACCTCACGTGCCAGCTGGCTCCAACGAGCGGTGAGGCCGGAATGTGCAGTAAGCGCACCAGAAGTGGACCGAGAGCTTTCTTCGACGCGTGGATGTTTCGGCTGTCTGGTCGGGAGAATGGGATCAGACGCCTCCCTTTTGCGAGCGTTGAGCATGGAGGAGGAAAAAGTTTGCTTGCGTAGTGTCGACGCCGGAGACAGCAAAGTCCGAGAATGGTCCAACTCACGTTGATCCCAGTGGCATTCCTTTTTGCTTCCCACGGCACAGTGCCTTCATGGTTCTCTGAGCTGAGAAACTCCCACAGCCCGCTTGGCTCAGTTGGTTAGAGCGCAGGTCTCATATGGCAAAATATGAGTAACTTCAAAGTTACGCAATCCTGAGGTCGCAAGTTCGAACCTTGCAGCGGGCATTCTTTTTGCTGTCAGTTCAACACCACGAGGTCGACCAATCACTGAGGACAAAGGTCATTTAGAGTGATCAAAGTCACGTGGAACACTTTGCCTCCTACATACCAGTTCAACGTCAACATCCATCATCTCGAGAAACCCTTCCCATAGTGACCGCCATTGTGAGAGAGGGATTTCAGAAACCCAACTGACATTACCCTCATTGTGATGGCCTCCAATCCATCCCTCCGTGATCTGTACAATCCTCCGTCGAGCCAATGGACATTCATTTCACCGTCCTCATCCCCTGTCCCGAAGCAACCCACCGTCAATACTTCTTTGACATCCTATCAGTGGACCACCCGTCCTGCCGCGAGCTCCATATTCGACCTTTCGCCCTCCTTGAGCGTCGGTGAGCCTTTGTCGCTCGACGTTTCCTTCCTCTTCCGCTCGTTGGTAGCTTCCGCCCTACTCCAGTACAGTAGTACTGCCATGGCGATGCCTTTGGAAGTCGGAAAGTTACTTCTCCAAATTCAATGGGTCCCGAAGGATGCGCTCACCCAAGAGTCTGACGGGGAAGCAGAAGAGGAGGTGGAAACGGTAAGCCAGCACTGTTGCGACATGTGATCAGCTGACGCGCCCGTAGCTTAGTGAGGCAACGAACGAAGAGGAGTCATACTTTGTCGAACCTGGTACTGTTTCGACTCACCGCCCGGTTCCAAAACTTGTAGACGACAGGGGGTATATGCTCAGGACATCTATAATGGAAGACGGGACACGCCCAGAGTACATCATTCCAGTTGGCAGTGCCAGAACCTCGTGGGGTATGATTCAGAGGCTCATTGGCTTTCACGGCGAGAGATGGCTGTCAATATGGAAAGGTAATGCAACCATGGAACGGTTGCTGAATTTCATGCTCATTCCGTTGTCTAGGTTTACTAACGTCATGCATTCACGACGTTGCTTTCGCGAATCTACAACCACTTGTTGACAGCGTCTTGCATTCGCTATTCCTCTCGTCGCAAGGTGGATTTTACCGGCCGTCACCGCTGCTACCAGTGGCTTCACACGTCCTGACCGGCTTTTTGTTGTCACCCCTTGATCTCGTCCGCACACGTCTGATCGCTCAGTCGTCGATGCCGCGGTACAGGACGTACAGAGGGCCCATTCATGCCCTCTCCGACATCTTGGCCAATGAGGGTGGTCTGCGAGGTGTTTATCTGCACCCTCATCTTCTAATACCGACCATACTTGAAACCGGGCTCCGATCGTTTATGCACGTTACAATGCCTGCCGTTATTGCTCCACGACTGTGGCTTGGTCCGTATGTTGCAGCGGACACGCATCCCGTCGCGTGGGCGTTCGCGGAGGTTCTGGCAGGATGTGCAAGTCTTCTAGTGACCTTACCAATCGAGACGGTCCGCCGAAGGTTGCAAATTCAAACGCGCGGAACGGCAAAGCCACTGCGTACCTGTGTGGAGACGAGACCTGTGCCATACAACGGTGTTGTCGATGCCCTGTGGCACATTCTGACAGAAGAGAGATCGGATTTGCCACTTAAGCGTCCGCGGAGAAAAAGAACGACCGAGAAGGAGAAGCGTCGCGGAGAAGAAGTACAGGCGGACGACACGAAGGAGGGACAAGGTTGGCAGAGGCAGAGTGGTGTCGGACAGTTGTACAGAGGACTGGGAATGCGTCTTGCCGCGAGCGTTATTGTCTTCTTGCTCGCCGTCGTCGGTGGCGGCGAGGATGTCGAGGGTGGATGGGCGGAGCTCTGAAGCACGGCGCTCGGAGGGCGGCCGGGTCGTTGCCTCCTTATGGACATGCGCCGAGAACGGAGGCATTTCAAAGACGGCAATTCCGGGCCCATCAAGTCGCGTTGTGTCTATACTACTTTTAGTCCTACTCTAGTTTACCTTTCCCTCTTTGTTCGTTTCCTCCTCGTCGCTCACCATGGCGAGCACCAACCTTCATGATGAGCCTGGACAAAACCAAAATCAGAAGGAATATGTCCCGCCCGCACAACTACACGACATACTCGCCAGTGATGCATCTAGAGGGGCTGCTGTCCACTCTTTCGGTCTTGAAGCAACGCCCAACGCAAAAGCTGCTGCAGCCCGTGAGGGGCTAGAGAAAATCGTCCCACGCGCCGACACCGAATCAACAAGTGCTAGAGGTGTGTTGTTACACGTGCCCCGCTCGAGAACTGACCAAATACTCACTTCGCTCAGAAGTCTCTGTCGACGGTGGAAACGGGCATGTTATTCCAACAATCAGTGTTTATGATGCAGAAAAATCGGCAATCGAGGAACCAGAGCACCCTGCCCCCCTCTTGCCCTTGCCGGGTGGCTACCCTTCCGGCATTGCCCCTGTTATCCCCGACTGGTATAAAGTCGGATGGCGTGCCGCCGCCAATATGGATGCCCCTCCCCCTGAGGGAGAAGAGAAAGACAAGTCCATCCTTGGACTTTTCTTGAGCGAACAGTTCTATGGCGCCTGGTACCATAACGCTGCACTGATTTTCTTCGTACGTTTTGCACCGTTCTTCCTCACCTTGCCTGACGTGAATTCTTTTCAAGGTTGCATTTTCGTCTCATTTCTTGACCCGCTTCAACTTTGGATGGGGATGGTTGATCATCCTTTTGGCGATCTGTAACACTTACTATGCTAACTCCATGGCGCGCGTACGCCGTCGTGCTCGTGATGATATCCAGCGCGAGCTTGTTAAAACCCGATTGGCCTCCGAGCATGAGAGTGCCGATTGGTTGAACAATTTCCTGGATCGGTTCTGGCTCATCTATGAACCCGTACTTTCCGCCACAGTTGTGGCCTCCGTTGATCAGGTCCTCAGCACGAACACACCTTCATTTCTGGATTCCCTGCGCTTCACTACATTCACCCTCGGTACGAAAGCTCCACGAATCCAGAGAGTCAGGACCTTTCCAAACACGGAGGACGACATCGTTATGATGGACTGGGAATTCTCGTTCACTCCCAATGATGTGTCTGATTTGACACCTCGCCAAGCAGCACAGAAGGTTAATCCTAAAATAGTGTTGTCCGTGAGGATCGGAAAAGGTCTGGCGACTGCCGCTATGCCCATCTTAATTGAAGACATCAGTTGCAGCGGTCTCATGAGGGTCAGAATGAAGCTAGTATCCAACTTCCCTCACGTACAAATCGTGGATCTCAGCTTCTTGGAAAAGCCTGTTTTTGACTATGTCTTGAAGCCAGTTGGTGGTGAGACATTCGGCTTCGATATCGCTCATGTCGGTACATCTCGTACATCTTCACCCAATTACTAATATCTATGGCAGATCCCTGGGCTGTCTGACTTCATCCGTGAAATGGTCCATGGAAATATCGGCCCCATGATGTACGACCCAAACATCTTCACGCTCAATTTGGAGCAACTATTGTCTGGTGCTCCCCTAGATGCGGCGGTTGGGGTAATCCAAGTAACCATACACGCCGCCCGAGGACTCAAGTACAGTCGGATCGGCGGAGGGTCACCCGATCCATATGTCAGTATCAGTATCAACAACCGTCAGGAGCTCGCAAGGACGAAATATAGACAATCGACGTTGGTGCCCTCTCATCGTCTTTCCCATGCTTACTGATCGTTGTGCAGGTACAACCCGACTTGGGTAGAGATTAAGTTTATTCTCGTCAACTCATTACAAGACCAGCTAGTCCTCACTGTATTCGATTACAACGAGCGCCGGAAAGACACATCCCTTGGAGCCGCAATATTTGAATTGAACAAGCTCAACGAGGATGCCACTTTCGAGGGCGTTGAACTTCCGATCCTAAAGGACGGAAAGGACCGTGGACAGATTCGATTCGACGTCTCTTATTATCCCGTACTCAAGCCTCAGATCGTCGATGGCCAGGAGCGATTACCAGAAACCAGTTGGTACAAAATTCCTGTTCTAAATCATCTAACTTAACCCCCTTTCAGACATTGGTATCGTTCGTTTAACTCTTCACCAAGCCAAGGAGCTTGACGCATCGAAGTCACTCTCTGGAGAACTGAATCCTTTCGTGAAAGTCTATCTTGACCCCGATACTTCCCCTGTTCATAAATCGCAAATCATCAAACACACGAACAGTCCAGTCTGGGAATCTAGTACCGAATTCCTGTGCTCAGATAAGCGTTCTTCGATGATTACTGTCAAAGTTGTGGACGACCGTGACTTCCTGAAGGACCCCGTGGTTGGATACATGTCTGTGCGTCTCGAGGATTTGCTTACAGCAGAAACATCAGAGGGACAGGACTGGTGGCCTTTGAGCAAGACGGGGAAAATTAGGATTAGCGCCGAGTGGAAGCCGCTGTGCATGGCAGGTGCTCTTAGTGGTGTTTCCCAATATGTGCCACCTATTGGTGTTGTGAGACTCTGGCTTCAGAAGGCAACAGATGTCAAGTGAGTCGTTTGTATCATTGCGAATAAGTGAGTCTGACTGTTACTTCAAGAAATGTGGAGGCTGCACTTGGCGGCAAGGTCGGTTCATCGAAATCCCACATGGGATAAGAACTCTTAACATTTTATTCCAGAGCGATCCCTATGTGCGCGTTATGGTAAACGACGTCATTCAGGGTCGCACAGAGGTCATCAACAACAGTATGTACCACATTCTCTCCGACATGCTGAGCACTTATCCTTTCGTGCGTGAGATCTGAATCCTGTGTGGGATCAAATCGTTTACATACCTGGTATGTCTCCACCATTCCACTTTTGATACCATATCAACCAAATTCTGTAGTGCATTCTCTGAAAGAGGTTGGCAAATGTGTGCTTTTTACGACTCAAGCTTACAATTTTGTAGTCCATGTTCATGGAAGTGATGGATTACCAACACCTGACGAAGGTAAGTATGGTTCCCCCCTCTCAAGCTTATCTTCATAATTGTTTTTTTAGGACCGTTCCCTCGGCTCTGTCGACCTTCGTGTCAGTGATCTCGCTCGAGAGTCATCGACCGATCCCAACTTCCGTCATGAATCAACTGGTAGGAAGGAAATTGTTCAACCCATTCGACTCGATGGAGAAAATACATCCAAGGGTCACCTTCACTTTGTCGCTGAATTTGTTCCCGCTCTGGCTCTCAAGCACGTCGGCTTTGATGTAGGAGAGAATGAGATCCAAAAGGCTGCAAAGACCATGAATGGCGTGGCGGGTGGTAACGGTACCGCGGACGCCATCAAGACACCACCTTCGCCACCATCCCGGACCGCCACGGTCGACCGCCCCATGGCGGATCTGAGCTCGCATACAGCGGAGTCATCGCACGACGCTACCATCACTCGGGCATCCCAGGCAGAACCATCGCAAGGCGACGAAGAACCCGAAAATGAGGATGAGGGGCAACCTTCCGGGTTGGAGCTCGACAAGGAAGAACTGTTGAAGCATCGTATGTCGACTCTACCTCTACCTACGGCCTTCGCGAGATTCACTGTTTGTTAGAGTCCGGTATTATCATCTTCAATGTTTTGTCAGGCAGACTTCAGAAGAAAGCCCGCCTGGAGGTTCTCTTAGATGACGGGTATTGGCCAGCTTTTAGTACGGTCAAGGCTCGCAGTACCCGTGCACAGTGGCAACATGTAGGAGAAGGTTTTATTAAGGAACTTGACTTTGGTCGCGTCTGGCTGCGTCTAAATGACAATGCGGAAGGTGACAGAGATGACGTCATCGCTGAATGGAAAGGTGGTGCAAAGTCTTTCCTAGAAGCAGCGTTGGTAAGTTGGATGTTGCAAATATCATCACATTTTAACTCGACTCATACACAGGGGCGACGCGAATCATTTATGTTGACCGACGTGCAAGACGAAAGTAAAATTTCTACCGTCGAAATTGAAGCGCGCTACGTCCCCGTCCCCGTGAAGTTGGAACCACGAGAAAGCATCAATAGTACGTTGCTTCATCCTACTGCCGACAGGTCTCTTATGATGCACAGATCAAGGCATCTTGCGTGTTGACTTGATCGAAGGCAGAGACCTCATAGCTGCTGACAGAGGAGGTATGACGTTGCACGCATGTTATCGCTTAATGATAATACCTCGTACCAGGTAAATCCGATCCGTACGCAGTCTTCACCCTCAATGGATACAAGGTATTCAAGTCACAGACAAAGAAGAAGACTCTCCACCCCGAATGGTCAGAAAATTTCAATGTCAACGTGGTAAGTTTGCAAAGCTCCCTCGTTCTGCGTCGTTCTAATTTTTCTAGCCCTCTCGGGTTGCTGCGGACTTTTCAGTGGAAGTATTCGATTGGAATCAAGTTGAACAATCAAAAAGCTTGGGAGCTGGCAGGATCGTCCTGGATGATCTGGAGCCTTTTGAGTCTGTGGATCGTGTTGTGAACCTGTCAACGGAGAAACATGGCGAAAAGGGACATGTTTGCATTCGCTTGACATTCGCTCCTGAGATCATCGCCAAAGCTCGCAAGACGACATCCACGTTCTCTGCGGCTGGTCGTGCGATGACGCAATTGAGCGCATTGCCAATGGGTGCAGGCAAAGGTGTCATTCACGGTGTTGGGGGCATCTTCAAAAAGGAGTTCCTTCATCATGACAAATCATCGGAGGGTCTTGTCCCACCTGCAGAACCCTTGCCCGAACCTCCTTCACGTCCAGCGGACCAGACATCAACGCGCGAATCTGCTGTGTTCCCGTCGACAGAATCAGGTCCTCGAGGGACAGGGGGTCCTCCTTCAGAGCCTGGATCGCTGCGTGTGGTAGTGTTCGGTGCGAGGGATCTTCCTGGGCATGATGTGAAACCGTACGCCACATTGCGTGTTGGCGACAAAGAATTCAAGACCAAGCATGGCACTAAGACCTCAGCACCAGAATGGTGAGTGGCGATTGGTACCAGTCGACGTCTCAGGTGTTAAATGATGACAGGAATGAATCCTTCGTCTTCGCTGCCAGTGCACATACGCCAAGAATGCACGTGTGGATTCACGACCACAAGACGCTTGGCAAGGATAAGTTGATTGCGGAAGGAGAGGTTGATGTTCGTGCCTTTGAATTCCGTCGTCGAAGTTCTCGCATTCTGATGTTGTCGCTTCAGATTTGGAACCATATCTTTCCCGGTCGAAACGTCACGGCTGACACGTCTCTCGATTTACGCGAAGCTGGTCAACTTCGTCTACGCCTCGAGTTCGACGGCGACACCAATCCAAACCATCAAGATCCTTCTATCCATGAACGTCATCTAGTATCGTCGTCTAGGTTTAGTATTAGGGGCCGCAGACCGGATGACAGTTGAATCCGTAGGCCATCAGTTACATGTCTCGATATTCATCTTGGTATTGGTCTGCACATATAGTCTCGTCTGAAGCCAAGTTTTCTTGCATTATCTGCCTTGACATTCAATGGACCTAGTTGCAATGCTGCCTTAAACGACGTTTCTTTCCATGATTCACCTCAGCACCGAGAAAAACAAATGATGGATAGGTGCTCTCTTCCAGCTCGTCTTTGTAGTGCAACCTGGAATACATGAGTGAGGCGACGCCTGCGCAAATGGTACGTACTCGACTGTTCATATTAAACTGTTTCCGCATCCTTTCACGAATCTCTGGGATATTGTTCTGCGTCACTGCTACGAGATAGAACTTGCCGCTGTCCGACAACAAATCCTGTCATGTAGTAGGTAATTTGTTATATACAGGTCGAGAATGTGACGCACCCCAACGTTGTCTAGAAAACGATTTGTTACTTCCATGCCGTCTAGTCCCCCTGCCCAAGAGCCAGCGATGCCAGCCTCATCCTGTGCATGGAAAGATTCTTCGGAGGCTGTGGGAACGTATGGGGGGTTAAACAATATGATGTCGACACAATGTCGCAGTCGCGTCGATAGCGGTTTAGAGAGGTCACATGTAATTGAATTAAGAGGGACCTGGATTGTCTTGAACTTGAATGAAGGTTCGTGATGTAAAGAAACTACCTTGTTCTGATTTCCGGTAGCAGAAGTGCAAACGGAAGCGCGATGATTGATGTCAG
>JBBPQR010000404.1:0-11537 GCA_038092615.1 Boletus sphaerocystis | reverse complement strand
TCTGCATGAACTTCTTTTTGTGAGAAAGAACTTGCACTTTGTTGCTACCAAAAAAGAGAGCATCATCAATGTAAATGACAATAAGAATAATGTCCTTTCCTATAAACTTGAGATAAACTCCTAAATCGGAGGTGCATCTCTTGAATCCAAAGGAGACAAGGCTTTGATGAAGCAGTTTATTCCATTGAAGGGCTGCTTATTTGAGACCATAAATGGCTTTTTGTAAATGACAGACCTTTTGTTCCTGGCCCTTAATTACGAAGCCTTCTGATTACACTATGTAGATTTCTTCATCCAGCTCACCAAAAAGAAAGGCAGTTTTAACATCTAGCACTTCGATTTCCCAATCATGAAGTGCTGCTAGTGCAAGAACCAGTCTCACTATTTCAAATCTTGCAATAGGAGAAAAAGTTTCTTCGTAATCTATTCCAAAGATTTGAGTAAAACCTTTAGCAACAAAATGAGCTTTGACTCAATTGCCTGGGCATATGGCAAGTACCCATCTCCCTTTGATAGGTTGTCTTCCTTTGAGAAGATCGACAAGTTTCCATATTTTTTGTTCATGTAAAGACTTTATTTCATCTTTAGCTACATCATACCAAGCTGTTTGTTGATCTCAAGGAAGCTTAGTTATATCTTGATATTGCTTTGGTACTGACCATTCTCCATGATCAATAACTTGTGCAAAGCAATGTTGCATCCATTTGGCGCTATACATCTCATCAAGGTTTTCACTTTCATTAGTGTGTCTCTATTCTTCTTGAACAGGATCAGCTTGAATTAATGATTCAGTTCTAGATTGAAACTCCTCCTGAATTAGTGTTAGTCCTGCTTTAATGTCTCGCTCAATCTCAACTGCTGGTCAGTTACCATATGTATTGTCTGGTAAGATACGTGGTTGAGGAACACAATTAGATCTGCATTACTCAATAGGAGGTCTAAATGAAGATCTCTTATCATGAGTAGGATGATACTGATGAGGACGAATATGGAATTCTGGTAGTGTTTCTCCAGGTCATTGTCTGGGTGGCATCCAAACTGGTGGTATTAGTGTAGGTACTAGCCAGTGATCTTCATCAGTAGATGAAGGAGGTGAGTCAGATACTAGAAATCATTTGTGTTGATGATGATCCTCAATATCACTTCTATGTCCTGTGTCCAGTTTAGGTCTTCTTACATTGGGACATGTAGGTGTAAAGAGCATCCTCAGAGATGGAGGACTTGAACTTGATTCAGGACTGAAATGAAGTTGAGATTCAGAACCTGGTGGCGTTTGTGGAGGTATTCATTGATTTGGATCAGGAGAATTACCACGAGGGATTGCAGTAGATATGTAAACATAACGTATAGGGGGTTTAGGGTCTGGTTGATTCTAAATGTCATCATTTGCTCTGTTTTCGTTAATAGGAATAGGGGCAGGTCCATTGACTTGGTCTCTGGAACAGTGTGGAAAATGGTTTTCATCAAATGTGGCATTAGTAGCGACAACGACTCTATGCTTTTGTTTTGACCAGAAATGCCAACCTTTGATATTTGGTTCATACTCTATGAACATCATTTCCTCAGATTTGGGAGACAGTTTGTCTTGCCGTTGTTCTGGAGGAATGAAGACATATGCTCAACAGCCGAATACTCTGAAGTAAGATGCATCAGATTTCTTCCCATTGAATATTTCTATGGGAGTTTTCCAATCATGATAATGCATGGGTTGTCTATTGTACAAATGTACTGATGTCTCTACAGTGTCTTGTCAGAATGCTTTAGGAAGGCAAGCATGCTGACACATTGCTTCCACCTTTTCCATAATGGTTCTATTGAATCTCTTAGCTCTACCATTCTGCTGAGGTGTGTAAGGAACAGAGGTCTGGTGAGTAATGCCTTGGGAAGTGAGGAACGCCTGAAACTCATGAGACATGAATTCCCCCCCATGATCCAAACATATGAAGGTAAGTGTGTGATCAGTGAAAGTCTCAGCCCAAGATACCATGTTACAGAAATTAGACAAACAATCCAACTTGGCCTGCAAGAAAAAAAGTAAGATGTACTCAGAATAATTGTCAATAAAAGTAAGGACAAATCTAGCACGAGAGTGAGGTTCTATTGGAAAAGAACCCATAAGGTTTGTGTGCACTAGAGCAAGAGGATGAGTAGTCTACTTATCGGAAGCAGAAAACAAGCGATCCAGCATCTTTCCTAAAGAACAACCCTTACAAGAGGAGTCAGAGAAAGGAGGTGTGAGAGAAGGAACACCAGATAAGTGGGTATGCACATGGCACAAAGCATTTTTAGAGGTGTGGCCGAAACATTGATGCCAGATAAGATAAGACTTATCATCTACAAGAGAGGCTATGTGTTGCGGAGCATCACTTCAACCTTAAATAAAGGCGAGCCCATCAAGGGCGATGATGAAGTCGATGATAGAGGAGTTGCGTAGACATCATAGAGAGCCTTTTACAGTGGCATAACAGGCAAAGAGGGAATAGCCCTCCACTGTGATGCCCAGGCGGTTCAGACATAGGGAACCGGGTAAGAATCAAGTGAATAGACTGGGGGATATCTAGAGTACAGGGTACGGTATATATATGTAAGGATTCCTTTAGGGCAGGTGTGAGATAGGTACTCTAGGGCCGGTATAGAAGGAGTCCATGCGGTGGACATGAGGTATGATGTCATGATGACATCATTGTCTAGACTATGACATCGTCGACCTAGACCACTATGTCAGCATGTCACGTGCCAGTATCACATGACTCTCCTAGGGGTAAGTAATAGATAAGATCTAAGGCAGATAACCAGATGGTCACGTGACGTTATCTGATAAGATAAGATAAGATCGTCTGTAGTAAACCGTTCGTAAGTGAGTCCAAGTGTAATCGCAAGTATCATAGCTCGTCCGATAACACTATGTATCCACGATCTGGAGTAATCATGTTATAGTTCAGGACCTTACGCTGCGTACTTTCATTTCTTTTCATCTTATCGGACTTAGTCGTTTTCACTTTTGCAAGTCACATAACCTAGTCACATGACTTAACCCCTTTTAGGATCATGTGACATTCCGCTCTTCTTCGTCACGTGACTCGAGTCCAGACCTAGTCCAAACTCTCGTCTTATCTATGATGTCACGCCTCACGGACACCTTGCTTTATCCGCATGTACTCTTATCTTCCTCTTTCTCTCACCAGCCCTCAATTATTTAGGACTCAGACAACCTACCCTAAACCCTTGTAGTATCATATATAAACCGTACCCCTACGTTGTCTTTCCCCAGTCCTATTCACTTGTCTACTCTCCCTAGGGGGCCTGGACACTTGGTTTACCACTCCTATCTTTACCCTTGCACTTTGCTGCCTCATCCTCGTAATCGGATGCTACGTCACTTCTTTGTTTCAATACCAACATCCACGTTCACCATCATCCTCATCATCGTATACGACACCGAATCGTCCTCCGTCGTCACTATAAGATCACGCATCCAACCTATAAACTAGGTTGCACTTGTTCAGGTTCTCTTCCGGTTTCAAATCACTTTAGACTGAAACCAGTGTAGATTGTTAGCAGGGGATAAAGCAGTGGCCTATATCACCTTGTGTTCTCTCTTATCCCAGATACATGATTCAGAACTATTGATCTCACAGCAATAGCTGTGGTTGGTAAGTGAAGGTGAAACCGGAAGAGAACCTGAACAAGTACAACCTAGTTTATAGGATGTACGCGTGACCTTATAGAGACGATGGCAGACGAGGCGGTGTCATAGACAACGACGAGGACGATGGTGGAATTCGTAGTTGGGATTGAGACGAAGAAATAACGAAGCATCCGTTGACGAGGATGAGTTCAGCAAGTGCAATGGTAAGAAGTAATAGAGTGGTAGTCAAAAGTCCAGGCCCCCTAGGGAGAGTAGACAAGTGAATAGGACTAGGGAAAGACGACGTAGAGGTATGGTTTATATATGATACTAAGGAGGTTTAGGGTAGGTCGTCTGAGTCCTAAATAATTGAGGGCCGGTGAGGGAAAGTAGAAGATAAGAGAACATGCAGATGAAGCAAGGTGTCCATGAGGCGTGACATCATAGATAAGACGAGGGTCTGGACTAGGTCTAGACTCGAGTCACGTGTTGTCTCACGGTCACGTGCGAGGTCACGTGACGAAGAAGAGCAGAATGTCACGTGGTCCAAAAAGGGGTCAAGTCATGTGACTAGGTCACGTGACTGCGAAAGTGAAAACTACTAAGTTCGATAAGATGAAGAAAAGTGAAAATACGCAGCGTAAGGTCCTAAACTATAACAGAAGGTACTGAAAGTAATCTGTGAGCAGAGTCAGGTGCGTACCAAACTTCTTCAAGACAAACTGTTGGAGGAGTAAATCCTCCGTTGATCTGTTGGATGAGTATGGTTCCAGGTCCATGCATGGATACCTTAGATCTGTTAGCTACGGAAGCTTGACATACTTCCATGCCTAGATGTACAAAATCTTCAATAAATGGAGATAGATGGTCTGTACATCCACTGTCAATCATCCAATGAGATCTGCTGAAGGCAGACTTCTTATCACTCTGAAGTATATTTGCTTCGATATAGTAGCAAAGGTATTGGTTAGATTCCTTGTCATAGAACATGTCCATATCCAGATCAGTTACTTTGTAGGTACCACCACTATCACGTATAGGAATATTTCCTTTATGTGTTCTCCTTTCGGGTAAGTAATCTCTACCATGTTGTTTCTCCTCTTATTGTAAAGTATAAAACGTGAGGGCAGAAGAGTGAAACTCTTCAGTTTGTGTGTAGAAAGTAGGTGGTGAAGGAAGAGTAGAATCCAAAATATTAAAATGAGCGTTGCTCAAAACTAAACCTCCTAAAGATAGAACAACTTTGTTCTTCTTATTCTTCTTTCCTTTTGTATCTCACTTTTGAAGCGGTAAAGGGTCTCATTACAAAGGCACCAGTTCTCATCTCTCAGACGGTTTAGCTCCTAAGTCTGAGACTTTAGAAAGAGGAGTGACACTGAAAGAAACTATTTGTATGATCCATACCCATATCGTCAGTTTCTTCAATTTGGACAGTTTCCTCTATGTCCATGTTGCCTTCTTCATTCTGATCCCATTTGGGATTTTCAGATCCTATCTCACCCCATGAGAAAAGGTGGTTATTGTCAGCGACAATGTTGGTCTGATCCTCTGGTACTTCATTTAGCACCAGTTCATCCATAGTAACTTCATGAATAAAACCTTCTCCCTGAACCATATTGATCTAAGGGGCCTTTCCTTTTCCTTTTGCATCTTTCTTCTTTTGATGCATCTCGAAACCATTGCAGTTTTGGTTCTTCTGAAAGTTAGCCTTTTCTTGGTAAGGTTTTTTGTTGATTCCAAGGCATACTCCTCTAGAGGTACCTGATCTCAAAAGACCTGCATGATTCTGATGATTGTTGAATTGTCCCTGAGGACATCTCCACTGATTAGATTTAGGTGGGCCTTTATGAATCACAGCAGTATGATGAGTGGAAGAAGTGCTTACATTGTCATTCTCTGCAAAGTTTATGCGAAAAGCTAAACCACCTTGAGTTCCTCTGAGGGAAACTTTGGAAAGAATCTTTTTAGTAATGTTGTCTACCGAGAAATCGGCAGCAGAAGTGGTTTGTGCGACAATGGAAGCAAAGGAAAAGAATAAGTCTAGAAGACCCAGCAGGATGAACATTGCTTGAAACGAGTCTGGCAGCCTTAAGCCAGCCGAGCTCAACTGATTAAACAATGATATAACCTTGCCAATGCTTATTTGAGCATTTCTCAGGTTGATCCCAGAGTTAAGGATCTGATGAAACAGATAAAATTGACCAGACAGACCTTCAGAGCCAAAGAGGCTAAATAATTTGTCCCAAAGTGCCTTCGCAACTGAGGAATGCATAGTAGGAGTAGTGGGGTAATTGTAAGAGACCAGATGGAGAAACTGATCTTCAAGGATGTTAGCAAGAATGCCACAGACTCGTTTGTTGATGGTGATCCATTTGTGTTGGTCTGCTCCAAGAGTAGTGTCGTGAGCGATGGATCCATCGATGAATCTCCAGACTGAAAGAGATTGAAGAACTGATTGAAGACGTTAGGACCAGATAGGGTAGTTGGACTGTTCCTTGAGAACAGGGATGCGATTAAGAATAGTATTGTCAACTTTGAAGTCGGTGGAGGTAGTGAGGGCGGCCATTTAGAAAAGAAGTATGTCTGTGAAGCCTTCATTAGCAATTAGGATATCAAATAAATATTGAAGAAGTGAGAATAATGGATTACCTGCATGTCCTAATCCTGTTCCTGTGCCTTGTCCCTGTGTCCCTGGTTGTGTCCTTGGAGGTTGTCCAGATCTCCAGTGTGTGGTAATTCAGGAATGAAAATAGCGGAGTTTTCAATTACGTCCAAGAGACTCCTGGAATTTTTGGTCCCAATAAAGCTTTCGCTCTATTTTTGTCCAGAGACCTTCATAAGGTTTCTCTACGTAATGCATAGGTAAAGGTAACCATGAGAAAGATTCAAAATGTTCTAGAAATAATGTATTGAAGTAATGAGGATTTGTCATGTACCTGTCTGACATAAGTCCCTTTTCTATTAGAATTTCTCTTTGTGCGCATGAATGGTATGGTACATCTAAAGTCTCTGGATTACTCCAGGCGTTCATGGCAGCAAAGGATAAATGAGGGTCAGACATTTTGAAAATATAGGAACGATCACAAGTATGACGACAAGGCCAAGTAAGAGGGACAGAAGAAGAAAGATGAAGTCCACTCCTACACATGGCAGCGAGTTCTTCGTTGTTGCTCGCCCTCCTTAGCAGCTCTTCTTCTTCATCTTCAGTTAGTCCCTACTAGGGTATCATAGACATTGTTTAATTGTTCTGGCAAATCTTTGAAAGAATGAATTAGTCTCTGGATAGGGATAACCTTTGCAAGAAGAATTTTGTTGTTTTTATAAAGGCATTGCGATTCACCTGAATAGAAAGAAATCCTGGCCTGGAAATCGTAAAGTTGATTCCAGGTCTGCATACTCATCCCAAGAATTTTCTGCTCCAATTGAGGAAGCAGCACTCAATACCTCTCGAAGATCTCGTAGAGATCAACGGATTGTTTAGCCCAGAAAACAGGAGTCATCGCTTTGAAGAGGAAGATGTTGGCATAGTGGGAAGGTGGAAAAAGGTCACGACAGAAGATCTCGAACCCTTAATCATGGATTCAGAGGTTGCGGGTCTCGTCGTAAGTGTAAACTGGGAAGGCCTATCCAGCTCCCTCAAGGTATTGGCCAACAGTTTCGTAGAGATACTGAAGACCATTGATGGATTGTCTTCAAACCACAAGGTGATTCAGGTGAGTCTCCTCCAGGTGAAGCCTGAAGGGAATTACCTGTCAAGGGAAAATTTTCACTTCTCTAAGATTGAGAAGTGGGGTCTGGTGTTGGAACCAGACAGGGGCTACCAGTTTCGTCACCTTGATGCTGGGTGACACTTCCACTGCCATGTAGTGACTATGCTGAGTCAGAAGCGATGGTAAGGACGGGAGTGGATGGAACACAAAGTGCTCCCAATGAATATCCCAAATCTCCTGGTTGTCTTCGTTGAGCGTTATCCATTCACTCTCATTGTTCCTGTCGACAGTGTTTGTTATAGTTCAGGACCTTCACGCTACGTTTTCATTTTCTTTCACTCATCATACTTAACATATTTTCACTTTTGCAGTCACGTGACCAAGTCACCTGACTTACCCCTCTTTGGATCATGTGACATTCTGCTCTTCTTCGTCATATGACCTCTGATCCAGACCCAGTCCAGACCATTGTCTTATCTATGATGTCACGCCTCATGGACACCTTGCATTCTCCTCGTATTTCTTATCTTCTTCTTTACTTCTTTCTCTCACACCGGCCCTCAACTCTTTCGGACTCAGACGACCTACCCTAAAGCACCTTACTTACATATATAAACCATACCTCTACGTCGTCTTTTCCCAGTCCTATTCATTTGTTCTACTCTCCCTTGGGGGCCTAGGATACTTGTTACTACTCTTCTCTCTACCATTGCACTGTGCCGTCCCATCCTCGTAATCGGATGCTCCATCTGTTGACCATTGTTGTCCCACTATCCAACTTGTACCTTGTTATTCGTGTAGAAGCCGACCTCGACAATTACCATCTCGCCATCACCGCTTTTCTCCTCTAACATATCTTCCCCATTATCTTTCTCTAAAGTCACTTGGTACCCTGTTATCCCAGGTTACCTCGTTCTAGGACTCTATCCGGTTTCAGTGTTGGCGTCTAGAAAGGAGTCTTCCATCCAGGGGTACTCCATGTCCTCTGGATGATGAGGAACTATGTACTCGCCTCTCTCCAGATCCAGAATATCTGCTTCCAGAAGGTCAACCATTTTCTGAATGCCAATTAGACTAACCGGTTTTGGCTGAAGAACTGGGAGTGATCCTTCAACCAGAGCTTAATCCATGGGACTCAATGAATGATCGTTGCAAAGCATGGGAGGTTGGTCGAGATGAGGAATGATGTACTCCCCATTGATTAGTTGCTGGATTTCTTCAGGGTCTAGCTGGAAGTGTTCCCCAAGTGGGAGAGGAGAAAGAAAGGGAGGATGAGTGAGGTTGGATGACTGAAAGATTAAAGAGTTCATTGATAAGAGAGTCGATGAACAGTGGAGGTGGAATGGGAAAATGAGGAGGGCTGTTGTTGAGTGTGGATGAGGGTGATCTTGGGAGTCCAAATGGAGCTCTTTCGATGTGGGATGGAGCATGGAAATACGATCCTGAGGAGGAAGACGAAGAAATAACTCTGAGAATAGTAAAAGAATCATTATGATCACTTAGTCTCTGAGAATCACTTCTCAGGTAGTCATTCTCACTATGACAATGAACTTCTCCTCATTCAATTGTGTTACGATCCCTCTATTTTTCCCCTATTTTTCCATATTTTTCCCTATTTTTCCTAACTCGCTATGGCCACTTTCCTTGCTAGCCCCTATCTCTCAAATCACGCACGCCATAGCTCGTCTACAAGTCTACTAGAGGCCTGCCCTGAACTAGTCACGTGACTTATGCACAGACCAACGAATCTTACCCGAAGGCTGTATCGGATCATAGCCGCATGTCACACAGCCCAGTGCACAGCCTATCATAGCCACGTACCGCACAGCCTCCTTCATCTCTGCGCATAGCCTGGCTCACAGCCTCACACAGCCCACACAGCAAACACAGCTTGTACAGCATTTGGCACTGCCTTATAGCATAGCCTTGCGCCATGGGTCAAGGGTATATCCTTATATAGGTACTGTACAGTTCTAGACACCAAACATGTACACACACAGTAGGATAGTATATAAGGCTCGTTGCCACTCCAGAGAACCTCAGTCTTGTTTTCTTGGAGTTCTCCCAACTTCATACACAGTCTAAGGCTTATACTTGACTAGCAAAGCACCTGCTCCATTGGTAAGGGGTTGGCTGTTTCAAATTGCACCGTTGCAAATTGGACAAGGGATTTGTAAAGGAACTCCTGGAGGAACCATCTGAGTATGGGTTATGGAACGAGGATAGGTCTCAAATATAATCTAGGGAGAAGTTCTTGGTCGTTGTGGTGGAAAAGGAGTTGGAGGACAATTAGAACAATAAGCAGAAGGATGAGGATATGGCTGGGAACCAGGATCGGATGTGCTAGGTGGTGTGGGTCTCCTCTCGGTACTTATTTTTGTTCTAAGGGCTTGACCAGGTTTAATGAGAGTACAGAGTTTACTCAGTCTCGAATGGTAGTACCAGACTCTATTCACAAACCTAATGAGAGTACAGAGTTTACTAAGAATCATTAGTAAAATGATAAAGAAGTCTAAGTAAAAATAGTCTCACCTCAGTCTCGAATGGTAGTACCAGACTGAGGTGTGACGAAGGAAAAAACTCTGTACTTCTAAGGTAAGTGATTACCTAATACATCCTCGTTGTCCATGCATCAGCAATTTACAACACTTATGTTGACAGGGCAGTTCCTGAACATAAGGTTGAGAAGGTAGTAGTCAGTTTCTGATGTAAGCTTGAAAATGATGTGAAAAGTTTCCAGCATAGAGAAGAACATCAGAATGCCACCTGGGAATGAGAAGATTACTGTATTGTCTGTGTTGATAATGGTATTACCAACTCTAATCACCTGATAAATGAATAGAAAGGCAACCAGGACCTCTTGAATCATGGTCATAAACCAACATTCACCACGTGAGACAGTGGGAGGCATCATGATATCAAAAGACCAACTCTGCTTGTCTAGGTGGGGCTCATAACCTTTTGAAGTACAAAGTGTACCTCAAAGTGTTACGCAAGGGAAAGAGGAGTAAAAGATAGTCTCAAGTGGGAACACTCACTTGGGATAGGTGAAACATTGGTGGAACCAAGTGTCTTGCTTTAGAGAGCAGATAGAACAAATCAAGAGATAACTTGTTAAGATAAGATGAGCCGTAAGGGCTCTCCTTAAATACATACAGAGATGTTTGTATCTATGTACGTTCTTAGAATATTCTAAAGTATTCTAGCAAATAGCAGATAATGCTCTTATCTATGATAAAGATACTATCCAATGGAAATAAAGACTCAAAAGATGAGTAAGAAAGATACAATGGGATCACATCAATATGACCAATATGAATAGTGTAAGCGCCTCATATGATAGATAAGATCACATGGTAAGATTAAATAATCTAAGGGCGAGTCTAGACTGATCAGTGACTAATAGATAATTAGTAATGATGCAATTGCATAAGCAATAGCTAATCATTAGTCTAGTTTAACCATATTGTAGTGATAAGGTTAAATCTCAACACATATGAGGTCCTGAACTATAACACCTACCCTCATACTTGCTGATTCATCCCCATTAACAGATGCTTTATCTCTGTACCATTTACATCCCAATTGATAACCCCCTCATCATCATCGACGGCCTCATCAACATTGCTCAACACTGTCTCATTGTCTCTTGTTCACTCACAGAACCTATCTATTAGTGTTAGGACACAACTTATGGACCACACGAAGAGTGATGGTTTACACAAGAAGGATAGAATATTCTGAAAGTGGGGAACTACTACAGGATGTCCTTACTTATATACTACAGGCCTCAAGGCTTACTCGTGTTTACCATGAGGTATGATGTCATACTGCGTCATAGTTCTAGAACGGTCTGGAATGTGTGATAATGTGAAGTGTGAAAGAGAAAGAAGTGAAGAGAAATAAGATCCTAACAATTAGGTTATACTTGTTCAAGGCTTTTGTCCAGTTTCAGCATCTCCTCTGATAATGTTCAACTTTCATTGTCCTCGCAAAAATCACTGGAAAACATCATGCTCTTCTGCCAGTCAAACATGTAGCTACCCACATTCTCAGTACACCTTTGTTCAAGCGAAAATATTGTCTCTTGTACGGTACATGAAATCATATGCCCCGTACCTGTGGGCGTAACCACACTATTCCATTCCATCAAAGGTATCGCAGCCGAGCATTGGTGGTAGAGGGAGTAGATTGGTGGT
>JBBPQR010000403.1:0-11539 GCA_038092615.1 Boletus sphaerocystis | reverse complement strand
TGGAGGCATAGCACAAAACTCCGTTGATGACCTCACCCCGGACATTCTCGGCTGGGCTGGTCTCGTCTATGAGCACACCCTCGGAGAGGAAAAGTTCACATTCCTCGAGGAGGTCAAGGATCCCAAGAGTGTCACGCTTTTGATCAAAGGCCCGAACGCACACACGATCCAACAAATTCAGGATGCGCTTCGTGATGGACTTCGTGCCGTCAAGAATGCAATCGAAGACGAGTCCTTGATCCCAGGCGCTGGTGCATTTGAAGTCGCCTGTGCCGCGCATCTCAGTGGACCCGTCAAGAAGGCTGCCAAAGGCAGGGTCAAAATGGGAGTACAGGCTTTCGCAGATGCACTGTTGATCATTCCAAAGACCCTCGCTCAGAATGGTGGGTTTGACGTCCAGGATGTCGTCGTTGCCCTACAGGTGCGTGTTTTTTTTTTTTTTGGACTATGTAGCGATCGATCTCCCTGAATTTCTCGCTTCTGTCTTGCCACTAGGACGAACAATCTGGGGGTAACATTGTTGGTATCGACCTTCAGTCTGGCGAGCCGTTCGATCCTACGGTCGAGGGTATCTGGGACAACTATAGAGTGAAGCGGCAAATGTTGAACTCCTGGTGAGTCCACAAGCTACTGGTCCACCAACGCGTGTTGTGCTCATTTAAGTACGCAGCTCCGTCATCGCCGTGAATTTGCTGTCCACAGATGAAATACTGCGGGCTGGACGGAGCTCACTCAAGCCTGATGGACAGTCGTAATAGATAAGGGTCGCATGTACAAGGTTATCGTCTCCTAATGTCAGCTCAATGAACTCGTCAAACCGCATTCCTGACTATGAACATTAACAACTATACTGTTCGTAAGATACCTAAGTATGGTTTGCCAACCCGAGGAAAGAAGAGAAAAAAGAAGCATAAATTATTATTATTATAACGCGGTCCGGGGTTGTGCAAACGAGTGGACGAGTTGCGGGCGAGGGAATAAGTTACACTGGCAGCTTCCTGAACACGACGTTGCGGGATCAATCGGAAAGTATATCTGATGCAGAATCCCACCCAGCATGAACGAGATGTGTCGGTGAAGCTAACTCATCGCCGCAGAAGGAAGCTGACTTCTTCAGGTAATAGGACATGGGTGTTGCCTGGGCGTTCTTCCACGGCACGACTGTTGGGAGCTCTGTGGTGTATGTAACACGGAGATGAGAAAGGGGGTCTTCATTTGCGGGTCCTTCGTGGCTCTCTGGGGTTTCTGCAAGGAGCCCTTCGACAGCACGGTCGTCGTCGGAGTTTGTACTCTCAAATGACTGTTCACCAGGCAACGCCGTGCGAGCTTTCAGAATATAGTCCGGGAAGTCTCCTACCTGCGAGGGGTGCTCAATTCCATGAATATGAAAGAGTCAGGAAACCATACGTACGGCCTCAGCTGCTGCTTCCGACATTGCCTGGGCAGCAACATCGACTGTCGTGGACTTCTGCGGCGATACCGATCGACCAGCAAGTGTTGTCCGTGTGCTCAACGCGGATGATATCTCAAATTGTGAGATGGTCATAGATAAATTATTTTCATCAGGAAGCGAAGGCCTCGGTCGTAGTCTCTGGCTCCGACGGGTCCCAGTCCCTGACTCTAACGGTGACTTGGTGGTTGAAGACCATCGTCGCCTGGCAAAATTAATGGGGGATGGTTTGAACGTCAAGATAGTGGAGACGTTTTGTGTAGAACGCCGTGGTGTGGGCAGACGTGGAGCAGGCTCTTCCGATTTGCTGTCGACGGTAGCCATGCCTTGGAACGGAAGATGGTCTGGACTTGGAATCGGCAGCGGGGTGTGATCTTGAGGAGTGACAGGACCATTGCTCTCGCTCTCTATGGTAGGAAGGGATCCCTCAGCGTCTTCATCATCAGGAGAGTAATCTTCCGGTGGGGGAGGAGCCCACGCCCTGCGAGCGAAATTCGTGGGGTTAGGTCGACATAGGAGACTAGCATTCAAGCCTTTGAATTTTAATGAGGAACCGCTGGGATTGTGCGGAACCGGATCTTCATCTCCGTCTCCGTCTCCTGGACGCGGGCTGCTGCGCAGTTTCTTACTGGGACGGGGTGAGTCGTCGGGTGTGGTAGCGCGCCCACGTTTCCCGCTAGTAAGAACAGGGAGGTCCTCAACATCATCGTTGGTTTCAAGCTGTTCATGCTTATCCCCAAGCCATCGTTCCACCTTGGCCCTCTGTAGGACCCGCGTCCGCGGTGAACTACTTCGCAGGATACCGATCTGAATCCTCTTCCTGACGAATCTGCCATTGGTAGTCGCTTTCTTGCCAAAACGACCATTCGAGTCCCTGGGCTGTAATTTGACGGCCAACGATTTGGGCTTCATGTTGCCTGGCGAAGACGATGGACTAGAAGGTTCACTCCTCGATTTCATGCTCACTGGGGAAGAGATGCGAGGTCGTATGATCTTAACCGGTGTAGAGGTATGCGATTTTGAATGTGGCGGTGCACGGATAGGTCTGACAGGGGATGATTTGCGAGGTCTGCCTCGTTTGCGTTTAGGAACCTCCTCCGCCATAGGATGTTTGCGGGGACGACCCCTCTTCCTCTTAGGGGCCATCAAAAGCTCCTTCGCCTTGTCTGACATCTCCACAACTGGTCCCTGTTCAGTTTTCCGTTTCTTCGCTGGCCGCTCCTCACCAACGATAGCATGCTTAGCCTCCACAGCAGAAACGTTCTTCTGGACAGGACGCCTAGAAGACGATTCTCCATCATCTCGAGGAGCAGGAGTTACAACCTGACATGCTAGACGAGCGGGCCATGGCTGGGAATAAATTGCAAAATGACGCATGCATCTGGCGCAAAGATAAAACGCGGCAACGTGAGATAATCTGTTTAAATGAATGGGAAACTTGACATACCGAGGACACTCTTGCGGCTCCTTGCGTTTCTTGCCTCGCCGTGGCGTCGTGTCAATGTTAAGGCCCCAAACTATTTGATTGTCGACGGAAATCATTGGCAAAACGTTGTGGCATGTTACACAGGTGGGTAACGGTTGTCCATCCGGTCCCACGGGCGCCATGTGGTTAGCCATACTCAAAAACTCGCTCTTATCGGCATGCAACGAGGGACGCGTGCGCAGGATTCGTGCTTCAGGTTCTTCCTTGATTGGAATTCTATCCCTTTCCTTATTATTAATAGGGGTGGATAGCCTGCTCGCACTTCGTCTGGTGCATCGAGAAGGTAGTTGAGTAGGGTCAAATGGTGCAGGCGTGAGTGATTTCGTAGAAATGTCAGGGGTAGCAGTAGCGGACCCTTTCTGCCGTCCCCGAGTTGGCCTGAGCTGAGCGCTCGGTCCGTCGGCTGGCTCAGAACGACAGCTAACGGGAGGGACGGAGCTGTTAAGGCGAACAGAAAATAGGTCAGATCATGAATAATCGATAGATTGCTGACAAACCTGGAGGGTGATCCTCGCGATGCTGATCGGAGGACAGAAGATGAAGAGTCTCCACCCAAATCCAAGTCAACCTCCGCGACGTCCGAAGCATTTGCGAGTGGCTTGTCTCCTTCTTTCTCTTCATCATCACTTTCGTCTGAATCGTCATCCTGTTCCTGGATAATAGCATACACTCCGCGGCGAGTTCTACGCTCATTCACGTTGCCAACCGCAGTTGGCACAGGTTCAGAATCGCTGAGATCGTCATCCGATGCACCGGCGTCCGATTCGCAGCCGGAGGCCTCGCCTTCAGGTCCATATCCTCCTCGGGAGTTCTTCTCGCACGTTTCACAAAGGCAGTATCGGTTCTTGCTGCCAACTAAACGGCTATCAGCCGTATGGCGCAAAAGAACATTACTTGAACTGACAGTAACCATCACCATAGTGTGCTGTTATTTCTTCGCCCACGGCGATAGGCCGGAGCACACGGAAAGTGATATATTTGCCTTCCCGAAACAACTCACAGTTATTCTCGCAATCGTGCTGTAGGAAGGTGTGTGGTGAGTACACACTTACAAAGACCATCGTGACTTACGTTCACAAACCGAGCGGGACCCAAAAATAGGTGGTTTTTCTTCATCTGGCGAGAGTGTATCACGCTAAAATCCCTCCTGATGTCAAGATTTCTCAGGTCTGTCCGCTTGAGCTCTTTATCCTCTTCTTTGGACAGGTATGCCATTGAGCCCTTCAACTCCGCAATAACCATGCCAGGAGAAAGAGGGCGTGTCGCAAGGATACACAATTCCGATTTGCCGGTCTTGTGGGAATATCGTGATGTGTGCGCTATCTCAATACAACCTCCAGGATGGTAAAGTTCAAAATATCGCGAGGCATGTCTGTGGCGAAGCGAACTTCAGGGGTTGTAAACGAAACAACAGGGTCGTACACACGTGGAGAACGCATTAATCTGCTTTTGAGTATATGGCTTGAGGTAGTAACGAACGGACTGAAGGCTGGAAACATGCGGGGTTGAGATATCACGTTCTCATGGCGCAAGGATACGGACACGAACGCGAGGAGTTCCTCCACTGCTTGACGCACTGCGTTTTGGGGAGCGGCCTTACTTTCAACAAGCTGGGAAGGTGAAAAAAATGTAGAGTAGTTGGATACATACGTCACGAGATGAACAAGATAGCGTGACTGAGGTAGAGGTGCGACTCACGCGTTGAACAATTGCCATGAGATCGCTCACAGGCACTTTTGGGAGTCTGCGGGAAGGATCCATCTTGTGTACGCAGAGGGGGACATTCCCGGTGCCAAGCTTCTCGACCAGAAGATGGCTGAGAAAATCGTCGTCCCTGGAGAGGTCGCGCATGTTCATGATTTTTGTGGGTCGCCATGTCAAAGGGGCCTTTTGAAGAGAGGGAGAACCTGCCGCCGGCGTTGAGGGCATCGAGCTCGACAACGAGGACGACGGGGGCGGGGGGGAGGAGGGGAAGATGCGAGGGAAGGTGAAAATATGACGCGAAGAGAGGCAGAGCAAGAGCAAGGAACGTCAAGCACTGGCCCGGTTACGGCATAATTCACCTACGGTTGGGCCCGATTACATAATCATTCTTTCGAACAAGGATACATGGCGGGTAAAAAAAAATGCACATAGACTAGCCCAGTGACTACACTTCCCCCCGTCTTAAGCGTTGTGTGCATGTTTCTGCTTACCAGACCGCAGCTTCCGGACGTAAAACTGATCCATTGACGTCAGCACTGCGGTGACCATCCGCATACATCCAACTTACTTCGAGCTCCTTGCCCTCGAGAATGTACCCATCGGCGCGGCCAGACTGTCCCGGTCGACTGCTAATGGCAGCATATAGACGACCAGCAACGAACTGCTGCTCCAAGAGTGGATCAATTTTAGCCTCTGGTGACAGATCAGCATTTTCGACATCAATCGGGATCGCCACGATGTGACATCACCTTTTTTCCTCTCCTCCAAGATGCGCTGCACGTGGTTAGATTTTTTGACCGGCTCTTCGCCAGCTGCAGCGGTCGATGCCTTGGCAGCGCCCCTCTTGGTGATGGGCTGTGCATACTACACCAAGTCTTTCGGCAACGCATACAAGCGGGGAGTGTCACTACTTACATGAGTCTCGTACCACTGCCTGAAGGGCGTCGCATCGATCTGGATGATAGCACTCTTGACAAGGGTGTTGGTGCGAACCAACTCGTTGTTGGAAGCATTGTATACCTAAATTCCACAACAACGTGAACACTCTCGGATGCATATATTGAGATATGGACTCACGACACTGATGATGCGGGTCTTCTTGGTGGTGTGCTCGGAGCCCCAGGCAAAGTTGCCTGAGTCGAGACGGAGCGCGCGATACTTGAAGTTACCGCCCCGAACGCGCACGGTGTGGATACGTTTTGGACCGAGTTTGGTGTTGGCAGATTGGCGACCGAGCTCGAACTTTCTCTTCTTGCGGTAGTGTGCGCGCTGGGCACCGGTCGCGGAGCGCTTGTGTCTTGATGAACGTGAAATACCTTGCAGAGGTCGTCAACGGGGACGATCTCGGAGGGGGACAGCACTTACCCATGTCGACGAGTCTTGAGGATGAGGAGCCCGCAAAGTTTTGATGATACCCACTGGAAAATTAAGGTTTGAATGAATTGAAACTCAGACGGTAAATGCCGATATAGTGGCTGTGTTGAGGGGGGTATTATCAGTGTGCGCCCTTTGCAACGTTCTACCCGAATCCTCACTATTGACGCATGTCCACCAACCAAGTTAAAATGGCCGTTCTCGCTTCCCATCGCTTCCCCCTCGTCCACGATGCTGCTATGCAACACTGCCCACTTTCGTATCTTTCGAAGGCGCAAGAACACTCGACCGACCCCTCTGTCGAAAATAACGCGTAACGAGCTCAACCGCCTCGTTCATACCGCGGACCCGACTGTGCGAAAGGTATGTCGCTTTCTTCATTTGACGCCTACTCAATTGGCTCTCCTCGCTGAATGACACCGCCGCCCCCTTTCCATGTGTCATTTCTCCTAGGAATTCGATGCAGAGATGCAGGCGTTCTTCAGGCTTCACTCTCGCTACCTCACTGATAAGGACAGCCAAAAAGAGCTGTGTGTGTCCCTTATTTTCGCTTGTCGACGGTATTCATGTCCGTGGCCAGTGACTGGGACAGGGTTCAGACCCTTGACACAAATCAAATCATTTCCTACGGCCAGCTTCCAATCACAGCTGATTCTAGTGCATTATCCAAATTGGCGGTACTCAAGTTCAACGGCGGCCTTGGAACATCTATGGGCACGTATATCGTTTCTCTCTTTTCTACACCCATTGCGCAATGGATGTGAATAACCAACGACGGGGATAGGCATGTCCGGCGCGAAGAGTGCCCTTGAAGTGAAGGATGGAATGACGTTTCTCGATCTCACCGTAGAGCAGGTCGAACACCTCAACAAAACACGGGGTGTCGACGTCCCCCTCATCCTCATGACATCCTTCAATACGCGCGAAGACACGTTGCGCGTCATTCAGAAATATGCTAACCAGCCAATCAGAATAACGACCTTCAATCAGTCGAGATACCCACGGATTCTGGCTGACACTCTGCAACCTTGCCCACACGACGCGCGGGACGATAAGAAACACTGGTATTCTCCTGGTCATGGTGATTTGTATGACTCGCTCGTTCGCACTGGTGTCTTGGACCGCCTCCTGGCAGATGGGAAAGAATACTTGTTTGTATCAAACTCTGATAATTTGGGTGCTGTGTAAGTGGTAGATATTTGATGTGTGAGCGAGTTACGATTGTATAAAACGTCAGAGTGGATCAGAAGATCTTGCAACATATGGTGAATACTGGGGCGGATTTTCTCGTGGAAGTCACCAACAAGACCAAAGGGGACATAAAGGTAATTCTCTTTCACGCTGTGGGTTTACGATGTAACTTGTTTTTTGATAGGGCGGTACTCTCATTCAGTACGACGGCTCGATGCGTTTGTTGGAGATTGCTCAGGTTCCTCCTGAACATGTGGACGACTTCAAGTCTGGTGAGCAAGATTTTTCGAGATGTCGTCAAGGGACATGAGCTAATAAGGTTTCTAGTACGCAAGTTCGAGATCTTCAACACGAACAATCTGTGGATAAACCTTAAAGGTTTGCTACCTCTGATTGGAACAATGTTGTGCTAATCATTGCTCGTCAAGTCCTGAAGAAGCTCATGGCAGGCAGGAGCATGGATCTTGACATCATTGTCAACCCAAAGGTCACTGACGACGGTGAACCTGTCATTCAGGTGCGGTTAACATATGGCGCCGATCGAAAAGCATCTTAATTTGTATGACGAACACAGCTGGAAACGGCTGCAGGCGCGGCCGTCAAGCATTTCAAGAACGCTCGTGGAATCAACGTTCCCCGCTCTCGTTTCCTGCCCGTAAAGTCTTGTTCGGACCTGCTTCTGATCAAGAGCGACATCTATTCACTCAAAGACGGTCAGCTTATCGTGAACGACAACAGGACGTTTGGCAGAGTTCCCGTGATCAAGCTTGGGGATCATTTCAAACGGGTAGACAATTTGCATCAATTGAGGGCTGCACCAGTGAACACTCAGGATACATTACTAGATCCAAGATTTTGAGGTTCGTTTCAAGAATATACCAACGATTATCGATTTGGATCATCTTACCGTCGCTGGCGACGTACACTTTGGCCGAGGAGTAACATTGAGGGGTACTGTCATAAGTGCGTGATTTTTTTTTTTTTCTTATATCAATGATCCTTGACGACGTTACAAAGTCGTGGCGAACGAAGGTCAGAGGATTGACATACCCGATGGGTGTGTACTGGAAGATCGTATGACATTTCTCTCCTTATTGAGGTATACAATTGATTCCGGATTTGCAGGACTGGTTTCCGGAAACCTCAATATGATTGTATGGCCTAATTGGTGACCATGATTTCCATTGCTAATAGTTTGAGTGCCTTTCAGGATCTATGATATGCTGGTTGGAATCTGGGTGATGGACACGTGGGGCGCAGGATGGACTGGACTTTTTTCTTGGTCCCCGATAGATTTGCATGGTATATATGTTACTCGAGGTGAAAATGGACACGGTGGTTCATATCAATTTACGAGACAGAAGAACCCTCCTCTTATCAGCGTTATCGCTTTTCCCTTCAATTTTCTTGCCGTCCAGGTCCTTGCTTGGAAAACACCATGTGGATCCAGCGTTGATTCACTTTCACCTGTGACTGAGGAATTGACTGCGGTATGAACTAGACCCGCCGCCGTTTTACAATACATGTACGTGGTCGTACTCTCAAACACAGTCGACTTAATGCCAACATATTCCTTCCATCATAGTAGTAATTCACATGCAGCCAGATCCACATGTTCACTTTTGGATAGTAAACGTAGGGAATTCGCCGATGCGAAGCTTGGTAGCCTTCGGGTAAAAAATCAGTTACAGGACCACACAACGACGGGTATTTGACGCATACCCCATAAGGCCAGAGCGTAATGTTCTTATGTGCGCCTGTACAAGCGGGATTGGTCGGAGGAGACGTCACAAAGGTGTCTCCCGCCAGATTCCACTCGATAGGACAAGCTACGGCAGTGATCGTAAAAGGGGGAATACCAGCATCAAATACAGGCGACGGGAGGTGGCCAGACGGAGGTGGTTTGTTGTGGAACGTCAAGGTGGAAGTGTCGATGGCGTACTGCCATTCCTCTGTGGAAAGAAATTGCAAGTCAACCGCGAGGGGCTGTTCGGAGTTCCTCGCGAGGACAGTCTGGTTACGAGAAATATCAAAAGCGTAATGTAAAGGACCACGGTGGATAGCAACCGAACTTTCCGGCCTGCTCTCTATTTTCAGTGTTAGCATTCGTCAGGTAGGAATATTGGGTCATGGTACACACCGAGCGTAATTTCCGCGGGAAGGTTCAGGGAAAAGGTTGTAGTTCCGTCTCCAACCTTAACGGCTTGAAGGCCATTCGAAGGATTCACCGGTACTGCAGGCCCACCGTTGACTGTGATGGTACCTTTAGTAATCCAACTTGGAATTCGAACGTAATACGTGAAGGCCGAAGTTGCGGTGATGGTTGTGGTGATAGTATCCGAGAAAGGGTAAAGTGTGTCGGTATTGACGGTCACCTTGTTTCCTGTGTTTATTCTGTGAGATTGACAAAGCTCAGCGAAGCAATGCGTCGAACCGTTTGCCAAGGTCGTTGACACCTTAAAAGGACCCAAGTAGACATGAACAAGCGAGGCCATATCTTGAGTAGTAACGAATGCGTTGGAAACAAACTTGGGGAAGCCTTGAGGATGATTGACAGTGCAACATCTGAAGAGAAGGCCGGTGAGTGCTTGTTGTGCTAGTAGGAGAACAACCATCTACATACGGATAATTAGGTTCGAGGCCAAAAACATTCGAGTATGGTCTAGAAACCAGTTAGATGCAGGAATGGTGTATCAATGAAGGATATCACCCGTCAAATGCGAAAGGATCACTGTGAAGTGCATCAGTGGAAACGATAATGTGTGTACTAGGCATGCCCTACGGAGTCATGTTCTTTGCCGCAACCTGGTTTTGCTGCTGTAAGTATTGACGCGACCACATGGCTGCAATGAAATCAGTCTCATGTCACCACCAAAAGATTCTCAACCCTGACTTCCAGTTAACGTTCCCGGGAGGGAATTGTAAGCTATCCGTTCAACCTAACGTCGTGTAAAGTCTAGACGCTATGAATCTTCAGTTCACCCAGAGACTCACCCTGTCTGCAAACTTGATGTCACCAATGACTTGAAATAAGTATGACCCTCTAAAAAATCCGTCAGCAAAGTGGTCATGATCAAGAAGTTTACATACGAAAACATGGTTTCCTGAAAACTAGATTAGAAACGTATATTTGTGAAGCAACTAAAAACCCACCACGACGGCGCAAAGTTCAGTGCTGGTTATGGAATCAACTGTCAACATTCAGCGAGATAGCATGCGAATAAGCACATACCCTCGAACTGCTTGCAGGCCAGCAAGGTATTCATCGGCAGCAAAGATACCAGACGGACGACCATGATATTGGAACAATAAGTCCCAACCTTGACTTGCCAAATCAAGATCTGAAGTCGATGAAATTTCGTAAAGTGATAATGAAAATAATGTAAGACAACACGAACATGTCTTGTTGTGCGTGAAGCGGTATGTCGCTGGCAACGCTTTGAGCCCTTCAGCCATATTGACACCGTGCCAGACAAGATCGTTGTTAAACGGATTTGGTAGATCCTCAACGGCCGTTTTGGGGAAATACTAGCAAGACCGATTGGAAATTTGATGCGTAACATGAGAGAAGCCCAAAAGTAATACCTGCTCAGAAAATACTGGCTCCCAATCATCTCCAGTCTCCCTCAATAGGGTCATTGTGCTGATTAGTAATTCCTCCTTGCCCTCGGGGTAGTTCTCATACAACCTTGGGTGTCACTCAGTCCAAGGAAGCTTTCTCACCGAACTTGAACTTACCATTGCAAAGCGATAACAAAGTCTTCCCAACGTGTCTGAGCCCAAGGTTCAAGGCCGGTGCCATTCTTTAGCATGCTGTTGGCGAGTGAAACGAACTTGTAAATGGGCTGGATGACGCTGTTTGCCAAGGTAGGATCATGTTCAAGCATCTGCATTGCACCAAAAAGGAAGGGGTATCTGGGAAGACAAATGAGTTGGTAGCAGAACGTGTCATTCTGGATAAAGACAACCTTCCCCATAGATGGCGAGGCTTGGATAAATCAAACACCTCTGGGCCCAGCCATCCTGTCGAATCTTGATGCTCGATGACAAATTTGAGGAACTCCAAGGTTTGAGATTGAATATTAGTGTTGTTCACGATGATGCCGTTGGGAATCATCCCATTCTGGAGTTTACAAGAATGGATCGATCCCCTATCGTTCACCAAAAAAAAAAACTCACTCACAAACCAGTAACTGCCGGCTGAAAGAACAATAGCTGATACGATCCAATCATCCTGGAGACTACAATGTGCCTACCTTCTTCGAGGTCTGAGTAATAAGAATCACCACCAAGCCAGTCTGATTGAGCAACACTGAAGGGATGTCGATAAGCAC
>JBBPQR010000402.1:0-11543 GCA_038092615.1 Boletus sphaerocystis | reverse complement strand
GGGGTTGGACCTCGGAGCGGCGCCCGCTGGTAAGATGAAGAACGGGCCCCGAAAGAGTTTACCCGCGGCATTTCCTCCGCTTGGCATCAGGAAGGTGGCGGATCTACATGGGTCTGACGAGGATGAGGACGAGGAGAACAGTCCAAGTTCGAGGAAGGAAGCGAGCAGGTACGAAGGCCTTGGCCTCGGACGCCCGCCTGTGCCGTGTGGACCTGCTGGACCTGTCGAGCGGACACGTTGGCTCATGCGGCGAAGTAGCAGTGGAGCGTTCTCAAGCGGAAGTGAGACCTCCATTGCAACGCCAACGCGGCGTAGCAAAGGTGATCATCATCTATTTGTTCAGATCTACCAACTGGATTCTGACACGTGCGCATTAGATTGGCCTATTCTTCCGCGTATTCCGACGCATATATCCCCTGCTGCGAGCACTCATCTCCAAATCCCTCCGGAAAAACCCGGCTCTCGATCTTCATCTAATAGTTCTGTGGTCACATTGAACTCACCCACTCTGGTGCGACGTCAAGTCCCTGGTTTGAGGTCACAACGACTCCCTGTCTCGCCCCTCCATCAACATGCCAGGTCCGCGGTGAATGACAAGCTGGGTCGGTTTGACAAGGAGTTTGTGGAAATCGATCAAATTGGTAGTGGCGAATTCGGCAAAGTCCTCAAAGTTCGATCCAAGAATGGACCTTCTGGTCACGTATGGGCTGTCAAACGGTCTAAACCATTTGAAGGACCAAGGCACCGGTAGGCCCGATTCATATCTTTAATGTCCGCGCGATTCATCCCTACGTCGCACAGATTGCGATTGCGCGAAGAGGTCGACGTTCTGCAACACCTCTCCCGAACTGCGGCGACCGAAGGTGGTCATCATCCCAATGTCCTTGCGTATATTGATAGCTGGGAAGAGGATGAGGCATTGTTCATTCGTACGGAGCTCTGCGAGCTGGGAAACTTTGCGCGCTTCCTGTGGGAGTATGGCAAGGCATTTCCCCGACTGGACGAAGCCAGGGTATGGAAAGTATTTGCGGACTTGAGTAATGTGAGTGGGCACGTCGAAAATTTTGCTTGTTCTGCCAGATACGGTTAAGTTTGTAGTGCCATGTTACTCATCTTGTTTGTCTTTTTTTCTTTTTTGCAGGGTCTCCGATTCATTCACGAGTCAGGTGTCATCCACCTGGACCTCAAGCCAGCAAATATCTTTTTGACCCAAGACGGTCGCTTCAAGATTGGTGATTTTGGAATGGCATCGTTGTGGCCGCGAGCTACTGGTGGGAGCCCACTGGGTGTACCATTAGGAGGGTTCGAACGTGAAGGTGATAAGGTGTACTTGGCTCGGGAAGTTTTGCAAGGGACATACGGCAAGGCTGCCGACATCTTCAGGTATGGTTGTCTAGATGTCAGCTGTACTGCGTTTGCTTTATCTTTTTCCAGTCTCGGTATGACGATGCTTGAAACAGCGACAAACATTGTTGTGCCTGATCAGTGAGTCGTGTCTCGTAACGTTGTTTCGGGGTGAGCTAATGTTGCCTTTTGTAGGGGAGACGGGTGGCATCGCCTGAGACAAGAGGATTTCAATCAAGTGGACCTGGACGCTAGCCCGGAATTGTTTGACCTGATAAAGAGCATGATGAGGACGGATCCAGCCGCGCGCGTTGATATGCAGACGGTGCATTCTCACCCTGTCATCCGCAGGGTTCGGTTGGCGATGGAACGAATGCATTCAGAAGCCAAAGCGGCAGGATCTTCTTTGTTTTTAGCATCACCATTGGCAAGCGTTCCAAATACGTTTTTGGAGGAAATTCTTGGCCGTCGGACCAGTGTCCCGCATTACGACGACGATGTCGCGATGGATCTCAGTCCATGACATCGGTGATGTCTTTTCCCATTGTTGCTTTAATATTCCCACCATGACAGGAGCGATGCCATCACGCTAGAACATTGAAGACAGGAAAGGAAGAAATCTCCAATCTTGGATATTGTGGAAGAAGATGTTCATTGTTTTCTTTCAGCGACTGTACGTTCTTGGGACATTGTTGGTTACTATAACATTATATTCTAGGGACGATATTTCTTGCTTGAGATTCCTCCATCACTTGTTCCGCCTGGTCACCTTTACCTTCCTCACCACCCGCCCATTCAACTTCATCAGCATCTATGACTTGACTATCATAAACAGTACGTACTGCACATGACCCCGCATTTCTATCGAATATGTCTCCGAGGACCGATATGCCCCGGTTTTCATTTTCTTCATTTCTCGCTTGCCTTGAAATCACTGCATTTTCTTTTTCTCTTGTCACGTCTCGGTCCAAATTTCTTGTGATATCAATGTCTCGTAGACCATCACGGGTTCCATACATAACAATCGACTATTATTAGCAAGGTTGCTACTATGACTGGTCCTCGCCTTTTATGCGTGAATATGCTACTGTTATCATGATGGCTTGCGGATGAGGCGATTCTTGGAATGCATCACAGGGGCGTGAAGGCACGGGTGTTGGCGTCGCAGCAAGGATGCGGGTTGTCAAAGTGATGAGTGATCCACGAGAGAAGGCATGCTTTGAAAGAGCCACAGGGTCACAGCCACGAGGAAAAAAAGGTTACCTCTCGTTTCTTTTTCTTTTTTTTTTTTTCGAAGCCGCGGACAGGGACGGAAATTGAGAGGGGGAGGATTCACCCGTGGGTGGCTAACGAGCTACTAAAAAGTATCGGCGATTCGGGCGTGGATGAGCGCTCTGGCGTCCGAAATTTTCCGTTTGTTGATGGAAGAAGGAAGGAACCGGTGGAAGGGGGAGGGGGGACGGGTTACTCCGATGGAAGCAGAACGGTGCGGTGCAAGGAAGGTTAGTGTGGTGGTGCACTGGTGGGATCGGGGCTGTGAGGTACGACGGTGCGCTCATGCGCGCTGATGATGGGACTGATGATGATGATGATGATGATGATGATAAGGGGGGCAAAGTTTTTGCACGTGGGTCAATTCCGAGGAGAGAAAACCCAGGACGGGGGGCTCGAGGAAGGGATCGCCGGCCACGCTGCTCGAGTGCGATCGAATAAAATGAAGTCGAGCACTTGTCCAACTCTTCCGAGTCTTCTTCGCGTCAGTTCAGGGTTCGTCCTGTGTGAATGAACGCAGTTCGTAAATCTGCCTGTGCTATAAGTTGGACCCTGGGACAAGCCCTGGCATGTCTGCCAAGCCGCCCTCCTTTCCGTCTCCCACTCTCAACGCTTTTTGCCTCCCCTCCACTACAATCACCGACAACGACTTGGTCCACCTCCAAATGGACCCAAATGTCCACTCCCAGCCAAGGTATCCCAGTACTTGCATTCCTTCCTTGATGCCCCCCGGAGTCGACCCCGCGTCTGTCGATTTCAGGACTTTCTTTCCCTACATCCCCAACGAAGTAAAACACAGAAAGAGAACCTCACGACACCAGCTCAAGGTCCTCGAAGACATATTCCGCAAGGACACAAAGCCCAACGCCGTCCTCCGCAAAAAGCTCGCTACCGAGCTCGAAATGTCCCCCCGTGCAGTCCAGGTCCGTCCCCTCCCCTCCCTTCAACGCGCACTCACCCCCCGTCGCGCGCTCTTCAGGTTTGGTTCCAGAATAGGTACCTTTCTTCATCCGATCCTCCTCGTTGCTTCTGACGCCACTCTCGCAGGCGCGCCAAGGAAAAAGCCCATCGTAAACGCGTTATCTCAACCGTCGAACAAGACAAGGACAAACCCGCTCCTACGCCCCCTTCGAAAAGGTCTCCGCCATCCCGAGACCCTTCTCCAAATGATTCGTCCAGCTCGTCTACCCCGACCGAGAAGCCCGCCAGTGACGCGGACGTCTTGTCAGGGTCGTCCGTCAGCCCTGTCCTCAAGGTCTCTTGCTCCCCTCCCCTCGTCCCTCAATCCTCTCCCCCTTCCGCGTGGTCAGATTTCTTGAGCCCATCGCTCGATGTTCCACCCCATGTCCGACCCCCGCTTATGCTCGACTCAACCGGTCAGGATCCTGACCTGTACAATGCGCGACGCGGTTCCTTGCCGGCCGTCATGCCATCACAGCCCCTCACAGGACCAAACGTGACTTTATCGCCGGTTCATTATCCCCCCGACCGACGTAAATCCATGGACGTCAACTTTTTCCGCTTGATGCACCATCCATTCGCTCGCATCGCAAAGGAAAAAAATGAGGCATTGTTCATGTCTAAATCCCCTCTGTCACCCGCCGGCTCGACACAGGCAAACCTGACACGTCCGTCCAGTATGGTGCCTGGCATCGGACCAATCCGCACAAATGGTCATGGATACCGGCCTACCCTCTCCCACCGTGCATCAGAACCACAGGTCTTTGCACCTGTACGAACGCCCTTCCCACCTGTCCCCGAAACTGGCCCCTTGCAATCACATCCGCCCCCCTCGCGTAGATTCTCTGACAACCGGCTGTATGCAATTACGTCTCGACCGCCCCCCTCGCCAATTCCTGGCCCTCTTCCGACCCCAGACTTCCAATTTGGAAACCCTTCGTCAGGGTCGCCTTCAAATGGGTCTCCCACCCCGGGAGAAGTCGAGTCTCCGCCCGTACCTTTGCAATCCCCTGATATCACTCAATTGCAGCGGTGGTCGTTCCCCAGATCGCGCGAGACGGACCAGGATACGGAGGACTCGGGCAGTTACAGTGCCCTGTCGAGATTCGGGTCTGTCGCAAGCATATCTGGAAGCGACTCGAGTGCGGTGTACTCTGACGTGAGCAGCTGTGTCGATCATATCGCGTACGATCCATCTACCAGGCGAGGGTCTTGGTGAGCATTGCCAATCGGCGTGTTTTTTTTAGCACTGCACCTAACGTACAAACGGTCATAGTGCGTCTGGCGGCTATCTCGAGATGCGCCTATCCGGGCTTAGCATGACAAGTCGATCGAGTCAGGGTTCACTCAATGAGGCACACTTGGGTGCGCCCGCGGCTCTCGCTTACCGGGACAAGCTTGCCCGCCCAGATCACTCGCCTGAGGTCATCGGAGGATATGTTTCCCCGGCGTCCACGGCCTCTCCTGGAACGAGCCCGCACGTTCGACAAGGCAAGGACTCTGCGCCGCCTTCTGTTTTGCGGAACGAGAGTATCTACGACTGTGGTCCTGTAGGCGATTTGTTACCGTGAAGTTGTATTCTTCGCTCACGCACACACAAGCTCTCGCAGGTCCCGGAAAATGACGAGGTCGTGACTCGCCGCGGGAGTATACAAGCGCAAGAATCGCTCCCTCAGCTTTATGTCCAGAACCCTCTCGAGCTACACGCTTCTTATCCCACATCGCCCACCGAGGCCAGCAGGTCTTCTGTTCCGCCAGCGATTCAACAGCAATCTTACCCACACGGCGGCGGCTTCATACCCCAATCCGGCTTTGGAGATGCGTCCTTTGTCTCTGGGCCCGGATCTGCGCAGGCGGATCCCTCGTTCCCACAGCAGCAATCGAATCAGTTGCAATATTCGCCCCAAGGGACATTCCAAGGAGCGCCGAACGCCATGGGCATACCACATACTAATATGTCGCGATACGCACCGTCTACGAACGAGTTCACCTATGCCGCTAGTCACGGGCAAGAACCATTTTCATCCTTGACCTGAGCTTGGGAACACTGGTCGAAAAAAAAAAAATCTACGCACCTATTTCGCCTGGTGGATGTTGGGGTACTACACTCGTCTTTTTTCTTTCTTATTATTGTGATTCGTCTTATTTCTTGCGTCCGAATCTTGGCGAGTATTTCTCTCCTCTTTGGCATTTATATCCTCCTTGTACCATTCCGCTTTCTTCCATTCGTGTCAAAAAGGTTTAAACGCATTCCATTCGATGGCGGGTTATTGTTTCACCCCTTCTTAATCTGCTTCAGCCTCTCTGCTATTTCCCTCTCGAGACTGGCTAATCTGCGCTATCGGTCTTTTTATCTCGCTAACTCTCGTTCCTTCCTGGTCATCTTCGTCTCTGTTTATCGGTCATATTTTCAGATCTGTGCCTCAGTCAACCAGGGCTCGTCGACTCTCGTTTCTCGGTCCGTTTTTTTTCTCGTTCTCTCATCCTCATACACGTGCAACTTTTCGTCATATCCTATCTTATCATTCCATCTTTTTTTTTAACACCCATGGTCTTTGACACTCGTTTTCACACCCTCGCTGTCTTTCATTTTTCTACTTAAAAACTCTCAAGTTACTCGTCTCTGCCCTAATGTGTACCTACCGTAATACATCCGGTATTTTGCCCGTGGACGGAGATGACTTACTATCTTGTCTTTTTTTTTCTCATTTTGGGGGTGGGCTTGAGCGGAGCCGAGTCCCGCGCGTCGTCTAAGAGGTACGTACGGCTAGAACAAAGGGGCCGTGTGTCACTTTTCGGGACCTTTGGCCTCTTGTTCTTCTGAATCGGCGCTGTCGCTGTCGCAGTGATTTTCAGATCCGGGCCAAGTTGGAGTCATCTGAATCGTATTTGCAAAACAAGCGTTGCACGACGACGAACGGATCAAGGGCCGGTGCAGTGGACCCTTTATTTTTTTAAGTTTTTTTTTTGAATGTCGTCTAGGAGCGCTCACTGGCAGGCTACAGGCTGCGCTGTGGCTGAAACAGCTCGAATACGTGTAACGCGTATACCCTGGCATCCGCAGCTCGTAGTCTAGTACGTACGTCCCCTTGGTCGGCGATTCGAGGCGTTTTTCGGGATCGGATCTACGCCCAAGTTGATGGCCAATGGTCATGCTGCGGCCAAGAACCTGCGGCCAAGAACCAAGCTGGAGTCTTCCCAATGGCCGGCCTCTCAGCGTCATTACCAATTCTAAATCCTATACGTAAATCAAAAAAAAAAGGGGATTCACTGGCACTGAGAGGGGGGGGGACGTTGACAATTGGCGTTTGCGTCATTTTAGCGCTCCACGCGCGAGCGCGTGATTCAAAAGCAGAGTGATTGCGGAAAGATTCCTCCAGGCATTTTTTTTCGCTCGAGAATACCCCCACCACATGACATTGGTATTGTAGAGCGTTATATCACGGCCCGCCGGCGTCGGAAGAAGCGTACGTACAGTTGTGCACATCTTACCTGCACCAAACACACATCAACCCCGAGTGGGGGGAGGCCGGGGAAACGGAAACGGAAGCACACTCCCACTCCATGTCAGAGAACAAATGATTGAATTGAGATCCACCGTGATGACGACCAGATCTATTACACGACACCGGCGAGAAAAAAAAAAGGCGCATGACGATTGACATGAGAAAAAAAAAAAAGCAAACAGTGACAGAGAAAATGGCGATAGGTTGTCTCTTTGTGTGCCAAGTGGAAAGATGACAGGCTGGATGCTGCGTTTGGAAAAGCGTGTCCGTCCCAGCGGACTGGATGACTGGATGACGAATGGATGGGTCATCATGGAGGGGGCACCGCGACCCGAATACCGTAGAGTGCAGTCGCTTCATTAATATGTACGTGATTGGTTATGAGAGCGCCAACTCGCCACACAGCGGACCTTTTTTTATCCTCCAAGAATCAGAGTTTCGTCCCAGGCGGTGGAGGAAACGGCGGTGTCATGATTGGATAGTGGAAAGTCGGCTGCGCAGGTGCAGGTGCAGGTATGGGTACAGGTACGGTCATCGCTGCATGTTCACCTTGGCGTCCTGTGACTTGAGCGTTCCTATCCATCATAAGACGATGTAACTGTTGGGTCAAGATAAGACCAAGATAAGCGAGATCCACCGTGAAAAGGTAAATGAAAGGCGGAAAATCCCGTCCATCGGGATGAAAGAAGAACGCGTTCTAAAAATGTTCGGTGGAGCGCAGACATACCTGGAGACGAATGCCATGCACTGCATATTTTAGTGAACCAAGTTCTTCATTGATACGCATGCTCTCGTTCGTGAGCGCAATATCATTACGTCGAGCCAGAGAATCGACAGATGCAGATACAGAGGTTACAGAGTCTCGCAGGCCAACGAGGGATCCTTCAAGGGACGTGCTCAGGTTCAAGGGTGCAACAGGCGTGAGAGGCAACGAGCGCTGCCCAGGGTGTGACTGTATGTCGAGCAGGCCACCTGACGTGCGAGCATGCACATGATTATCATAAACATCAGCAGGGGGGAAAAACGAGGCGATGGCGTCCAGGTCGGCATCCATACTCTCGAAAGGATCGGATGTTGCCTGTGTCCGCTGAACAACGGTCCTGGAAAGCGAGGGGCCGGCTAAACCATGGAGATTGCTGTCGTCGGGGGCATGAGCGTGACGAACATCTGGACGGTTTGATCTCTGCACATCGGAACGGTACCACGGGCCCAGAATTGTTTTGAACGATTGCATCTCGCGTTGCATGAGGTGCATGATCCCCTCCAATGCCTGGACCCTCTGTTTGAGGGCAGTGTTCTCCGCGGAGAGGGTTGACGCCCGGGCGCCGTGTATGGCGAAGAAGCCCTTTATTGATTCATACGAACACGAAGGGATGTGAATATCTGATAGGTCCTGACGTCGACCGGACCAGGAACAGCCGTTATCAGCGTGTGTGCAGGGAACGACGACTTCCGAGCACGTAGCAACATGATCCTGCAGCTTGGATCGCAGAAACTCAGACGCGCAAAAGGAGCAGGTCGCGTTCTTTGAGGAACATTCCAGATAATGATCCTAACTTGACAAAAAAAGAAGCTCAAGCAACGGACTTAGGAAGAAAAAAAAGGGATGCACCCACGGTCAATTCGGAATACTTGACAGAGGCGCTGCATCCATCACATGCAGTTGTGCGATGGATACATACGTCCGCGTGCTTCCCGCGATCCTTTATCAAGACCATCTGGTCACAGCCCTCCTCTGAGCATGGCACCGTGACGTATTGACATGCGTCCCTCATGTGGGATTCTAACAACTGCCTCTGACATGTGTGCGGACAACCGGCAGTGCGCAGAGGACACTCTACAATCAGTTCGTCCACGAGCTAGACACGCGTAACAGTCAGAAAGGGGACAAGGCTGTGGAATGAAGACGTAAGACCAACGTGTTTCACAATGGGATTCGCCGGCGCCAAGTCGTCCAGCGAAAGAGGAGAACGATCAATCGGACAATGTGGCGAATGTCTGACTGCTTCCACGACGCAGTCGCGACAGAAGGTATGCATGCATGATCTTGTGGCTGTTGGGTTCGTGAATGGGGCGCTGAGGCACGCCGAGGTGAATCTCAGATTGACTCCTCCGTCATTTCAGGCTTCACTTACTGGCAGATACAACAAATCTGGACGTAAATGAGTACGTGAGAAGCGAATATAATAAGAGAATCCCACCAGATTGCTGTTCGGGGGCTCGACGTAGTTGAGCGAGGTCATCCTGGAGTGATGGATAGCGTGTCAAGTTGAGAAGAACCGTGTCTAGACGATGCGTCCAGAAATGGTAATCAGACTCATCTACAGTATGATATGATTCAGATTCGTCGTCTGAAACTGACAATCCGTTCAAGCTCGGCCGAAAGCTTGGACAAATTGATTCAAAGAACCCTGAGACCTCAGCACGGTGCATTGCGTAGGACCCATCGAAGAATTGTGCTTCCATTCCACGCAGGTTTCCGTGATCTTCGATACGCCCCATGGCGAATCAATTCCGTTCTCTCGGACTTGGGAATCCGAGAAGAGTTGCATCCGATAATTGTTCCAGGTCAGCAACTGCCGGTTTTAAACAGGTTAATCCTACCACAGATCACGAGTCTGAATGCAAGCATGGGTCGCCGTGACATGCCTTCCTTGCATGACTCCAGGTGCTTCGTGATTGATGTGATCCAGCCACGTTTTGTGGACACTCTTTCATCTAGGCTTAATGTCGCCACCTTGCTGTGTGAGCCACGTCTGGGCACAGCCGTTCGAGCATCACACCCCAAGATCTTCTCAAGATACGTTCCTTTCCGCCTATCACCGTTACGAACGCCATGACCGGCACGCCATCAGAGAGCACGTTTCCTATAGGTAGTAGGCTGCATCTACACGACATCACCTCCAATCGACAGATATGATGGAGCTACCTCTTGCGACGGTTGCAACGTCGTAAGCTGTTCAGTCGCACAATTCGGTCTTTCCGCTATTGTGTATAATCCTGAGCGGACAAAGTGGTTATCGTCGATGACCCTGCACGAGCTTCTCCAGAGAAGCACCAGATGCGATCTGAAACTCGTCTGTCCCACTACTTATCATTTTCCCTCCCTTCTTCGACATTCGACCCTGCGCACGAACGACCTCAGTCATCCGTCTCTCTGAATTGCCCGTACGTCCAGATACATCCAGGTCGTGTGGCTTATTGCCACTACTTTTGCGAACGAATTGTTGGGGCTTGAATTTGGCAGCCTTGGTGCGGTTGCCTTTCTTACCACCGTCGGAGATAGTCTTCGGCACCTCACGAAGCGCAAAGGCTTTTGCCAGGTGTCCAATGTGTAAATTTCGGACATGAAACATATGTTTTTCGTCCGTCGGATGCGTGGAATAGGCCCTCATATGTGAGAGGAAGGCTCTCCGTGCAAGCTCCGAGTGCTAGATCATCGGTGTAAGAGAGGCACACTGGCAAAGCAAAATGGGCACTCGCTTCTTTTCTTCGCAACACCCACCGTTCAAACGAGAGCTGTACGTCGGTCGCACGGGATTCATACTCAGAACCCTTGCCCCCGAAACCCTTGGCCAATACGGCTTCGACGCTCGTTCCCTCGAGCGAGACGTTTGCCTTCTGGTCTTCTAGTTCGTCGACCGGATCCCCCCGCATCTTCCCTTCCACCCACTTCACCCACTCAGATTCGCTTGGTGCGACTATACTCCATGCTTCTCCACCCTTCCCTGCACGTGCCGTGCGTCCAACTCGGTGCACATACTCAGTCGCACCGCCTTCGGTGGGTAGATCATACTGGATGACAGCACGCACGAACGGCAAGTCGAGGCCTCGGGAGGCAACGGATGTACAAAGGAGGACAGAGGAAGACACGGAAGGTTGTTTGCCCTTTCCGGACGTCGTAGATGAGAAGCCGCGAAGGGATGCAAGACGGACTGGCGTAGGGAGAGAACCATGAAGCCGATAGATGTAGGCGTCGGGGAGAAGGGGTGATTGCACTGATACTTTGCTTTGTCTCTCGCGTTTTTCGAGACCTTTGTCTTCCACGGAGAGTTCACTACCGTCGGATTTTTCACCATCAGTATCAGAGTCCCCTGGTTCGGGTTCATCGTCTCCCATTTTTAAGCCACCCAGTAATCGCCAGTAGAAATCGACAGAATCTGTGCAGCTAAGGAACACGATGATTTTGCAACCTTTTTTTGCTTGATTCTGTGCAAGAATGGAGCGTAGGAGCGCAACGAGTGCGACCAATCGTAACTTTAGTGGTACGATGACGTACTTCTGAGCGAGTTGCGCGGGTGGGGTGAAATTTGCAGATGATGAAGCAAGTGCAGGGTCATGTTGTTGATGTGGGGGCTGCTCTTGCACGGTATCGAACGCTTTGATCATGATAGGGTTCACTAACGTCGTTCCTGCCAATTTCTGGACATCTTCTCGAATCGTTGCAGAGCAAAGTATAGT
>JBBPQR010000401.1:0-11551 GCA_038092615.1 Boletus sphaerocystis | reverse complement strand
CGTGTGACGCACGACCCGCCCTGCATCTGCTCACTCCTTCCAGGCCCTTGCACAGGTGATACCGGACATCATCAGACGAGAAGGTTTTCGCGGGTTATACAGCGGTCTCAGTTCCAGCCTGGTCGGCATTGCAGTCACGAACGGGTGAGCCAGCTTGCCGTGTCTTCCTTTTGCTAGCTCAAGTTTCTATCGCCAGCTTCTACTACTATTTTTACGAGCGTTCGCGAGCCATTCTCTTGAGCTCAAGGACGGGGAGCAAGGCGCTCAGCACCACCGAGTCTATGCTTGCCGGCCTCATAGCAGGTAACTGTCCGTATATCACCAAGAACCAGTCCGTCATCGACCGCTGATACAGGCACTGCAACGACGATCATAAGCAATCCCATCTGGGTCGTGCAAACGTCGCAAGCGGTTCACAGCGCAAACGCCAACCAACATGGCACATCTACGTCTAAACCGACGAAGCTCGGTATATTTGAGGCGATCGAAAACATCGTGTCCAAGGGTGGTCTAGCCGGGTTTTGGAGGGGCATCGGACCTGCGCTCGTGCTGGTCATCAATCCGGTCATCCAATATACCGTGTTTGAGCAACTCAAGAATGTGCTGGTCGAGAACCGCATGAAACGACTGCCGACGGGTCAACGGGGCCGCGCCTCGGCCTTGCTGAACGAGTGGGATTTCTTCGTGTTGGGCGCTGCCTCGAAGCTTGGTACGTGTTCAGCGTGACCTCTTTTTTGTTATCTCGTCGTCGTTGACGGTACTAGTCGCCACCGGGACGACTTATCCTTACATGTAAGAGGGCATGCGTGCGCGAGTTATTAAACGCTTATGTGCAAATCGCCTTTTTTCTTCTGAAGCGTCGTAAAGAGTCGATTGCAAGCAGGAAATGCGAGCGCTGAACGCTACAAATCTACCCTCCATGGGATTTTGACGATCTTCAAGGAGGAAGGACTTGATGGACTCTATGGCGGCGCACGAAGCAAACTCGTCCAAAGTGTACTCACGGCCGCCATCCTCTTTGCAGCACAAAAGAGGATATACGATCTTACAAACAAGGTGAAGAAATAGATGACTGCTTGATGTATGATACCTGACGATTTGGCCAGGCTGTCTCATCGCTAAGAAAGTCATAGAATTAGGTACCTTAGTTAGACTTGTAACGTAAAATGGTTCGTAGAATTTCCTAGTCAACTCGTCAGTCACTTGAAATGCCTCCACCACTTCGTCTCAACGCCGTCGCGTTCATCTCGCCCCAGAATCACCCCATCTTGGTACGCACCTTTCAAAAGGGCCAAGAACTCAAGTACCACTACGTCGCCCACACGAGCCTGGACGTGATCGAGGAGCGCAGTCAGCCCCATTATCCATTCAGAACCGTTTGCACGACCATCTGAACCTCTCCGCATCACTAGCCGGTGGTACTGTGACCAAGCCGACGGACGGCTATCTTGGATTACTGTACGCGATGGACGACGTCGCTGCGTATGGCTACGTCACCCCGTTGAAAGTCAAGATCGTCTTGGCCCTCGCGTTGACAGACGCGGTGGTACGAGACGCCGAGGTGATCATGGTCCGTCTCCGAGTTGCCCTGATTCCCTCCGTATGGGCTGACAACGACGACATGCATAGACCTGCAAGGCCTTGCACATGGCACTCTATCAAGCCGTCTCGAACCCGTTTCTCAAGCTCGACGTCGCGTCCGACACACAGACGCACGATCAGTCACCGTATCTCGTCGTAGGACGTGCCAAGTGGAAGACGTTTCGGAAGAGGGTGGACGAGATTGGAAGGGCTTTGGGAAATCCTACCTTGTGAAGGAAATAAACGTACTTGTTTTTCTCTCTTCCCGAGTCGTTGCATTCACTCGTTGGTTCGCGAGCTCGACCGTGGTCTGGCGGCTCTCCCAAGCCAATCCCACATTCCACGGTCGTTGCTCTGCATCCTGATATCGTCTGGACGGAACCACAAATCGATCCTATCCCTCTCATGACTCAGACTCTTTGAGCTCTCCAAGTTTGAGACAGATACGGGGAGTACATGCATGCTATATACCCAACGTAGCTTTATTGAGTTGGTTTATAGCTTCGTTCGCTTCTCTGGCCATCACTCTCACTATACCGTCTTCGTCCGATGAGGCAATGTATCCTAGCGTGACCTTGGCTCGCTCAAGGAGCGTAACCGGTAATCTCCCTACTATGGTGCCATCGTATGTTGCGCGGGTAAGCTCGTTGAGGAGTGATGTCCAAAAATGCAGCGCTGCACGTCGTAAGGGCGGGAGTTTGGGGTCAACCGCAGTAGGTTTCGAGTCGAGCGCCTCTGTTTCCTCGGCTTTGCGTGTCTCTCCATCCCCCTCTTTTGACAGCCGCGGTCGCACAGCAGGAACCATTTCAACCTGAAGAAAATCGATCATACTCGAGGCCACATCATCGATGTAACCAAGTACGGAAACCATGCTGGTTTTCATGCATTGCGTCAGGAGTGATACGGCAGAGGTTCGGAGGACTGTCGGTGCGTAGCTTGAGCGGAAAACCAAAGTAAGCCGCGGAACAATCATATCTGCTGTTCATGCGTTTGATCATCAGTCATACTGGGGTCGACTTTGGACGTACAATAGACACCGAGTGCGTCCCCGCACCGTCTGATGACCTGTCCCAGTGCCTCGCCGACACGGACTTTTGCATCCACTTCTTGCTTTGACAACGTCCCCACGGAAGAAGCGGAGAGATTGCGTGTGTACGTCTCAAGGAGACTCCCTAACAGGTCTTTGCCGAACGCATCAACCATTGCAGATAGACCCTGTACAGCATTCAGGAAGATATAAGAGTCATCGTCCTGCACGGATTGCATGAAGATGGACAAGATAGCAGGCACCAATGCTGCGTCTGTTGTAGGCGTGGGTGCACGAGGACGAGATGAGACAAGCTGCCTCAATAGTAAGAGACCATGAGCTCGGACGGATAGGATTGGGTCTTGAAGAAGTTTCAAAGCTTTTTGGTAAATCTCTTGAGGGTCGTCTCTATCTCTGTTCTGTGGGGCTGACCAGGACGTTGAGCTGGACGCAAGTCGAGCGGTCATTACCATCCTAGCTTCCCGAGCCACACTCCTGATCGCTTCGGATGCATCATTAGAAAGAGGTTCGAGGAGTGAAAAGATCTCGTTGAGTACAGGAGCATTCCGCGCAGATAATTCAGGATTAGCTGTAAACGCAGTCATTTGCAATCCTCATAGTGCGCTGTACCTTTCCATACCTTCCAATATGGCGAGGAGCAGGTTGATTGCAGTCACAAACATACTGTTTTCAGCTTGATCGCCACCCAGCTCTGCTGATTCGTCGTCGCTGTCGCTATCTCCAAAATCCTCCGCCTTGTCTACGATCTTTAGATCTTCCAGTCCCAGGCCAAGCGAATGTTTAGCTTTGTTCAAAGTCGAGGAAGAACCAGGTGTCATATGTGATCCGAGGACGTGCTTTACAAATGACAAGATATGTTCGGGCTTGCGAAGGATGTTAGTGGTAGACGACTCGTCGGAGAGCTGAGTCTGCATCTGAACAATCAGCTGAAGATACAATAAACTTCTGACAAGGCATCAACGCATGTATTGAGGTGGGTAGTATCAGCACACCTCGACGGATCAGTGTCTTGCTTGGTGTCTATCGAATAATACACCTCGAGTAATCTGACAAACAACTCCGAGGCCATGTCCAAGCGGTCGAGTGATTTGATGTACTGCACGAAATGTGGGGGATCTGGGTAAAGGTCCAAAAAGTTCTCTCCTATGATCTCTTCCCCCCTACTGATGTCCTCTGGAGTAAGAAGGGCTAGTCTCGTCGGCCCACTAAAGTCAAATGAGAAAGAATAGAGTCAGAAATTGCACAGGCATGACCTACTCTGGTGCGCCACGTGTGATATTGCCCGAGACATCCACTTGCCAGTATATGCGTTCGCTTTGGATGGTTGACCAAAGAGTGTTGATCCCGTCTTGGGTCTCGACTACACGACCCCATGTTGCAAGTAGACTCTTGACTGACTGTTTGAGAACGGGATCGGATGCCTTGATTGTATCCAAGTGAAATATGAGCGCATATAGGGCGGGTACGACGGGGGATAGGACATGCGTGATAAAGACTGGAGATGGATCTGTGTTGAGCAAAAGGACGGTGAGAATAGACAAGGCTGTGGCTGGGGTCGGTGGTGGTGGCGAGTGCGATGCTGCTGGTTCTGCTTTCGGACCGTGCATGAATGGACGGTGGATGATAGGCGAGATGAGAGAAGAGACTAATTGGCGATGCAAAAACTGGGAGTCGAGCATGTGAGAGACAGCAAATGAAGCAGCGCGCCTGTAAGTAGCAGGAACGCCATCGGATAACGAGTCCATGAGACGAGGGATGATGATTGGGAAATATTCCTGGAATCGGAAAGCTTAGCACCGAATGCGACGGATTGCAAGGCAGGTCGAACCTCTGGCTTGAGGCGGGCGGGTACGGTCATGAGAATGTTGGCAGTGCGCTCGTACTTTTCTAGCTGTGGGTCATCTGAGCCCTCGTGCTCACCAAAGACCGCTGCAAAGAGAGCTTGGACACCTCCTGGACGAAGTAGACTCTTTGTGAGCAATGATGAGCATAGTTTGCGGACATGTGTCGGGGGTGGTGGCGAGGTGGACAGTATTGCGCCGAGATCGGTCATTATCTGGGGCAGAGGGAGACTTGGCGGGATTGAGAGTCAACCGTGCAAATATGCATATAGACGCACAATTCGAGGAGACGGAAGACCGAGGAACGCAAAGTATGCAGGGGAGGGGCGTCGTGAGGACATGGCAGCCAAGCAAGGGTGATGGATGCCCTGAGTAGATCGGGGATGTGGTTGTGGAGGATGGTCGTGGTGATGAGCGTCTGCGCGGGTTGAGCGTGCACGCCGCGAGGAAAGAGAGTGGAGATGAGACACGACAAGAGTGCGTCGATGTCGTGGATCGATGTGGGCATACGAGCGAGGAGTGGGTTGATGCCCCACTGGAAGACGAGCGTGATGAGTGTCCGTAGTGCTGTGAGATCGCGTGTGCTGATGGGCGGGTCGTCGGTGTCGAGAAAGCGCTGGACATGGTAGAGTGCGCGAGATGCACAGCGCGCAGTGTCGAGTTGGAGGTCGGCGACGTCTGGGGTCTGTTCAGACAGCAACGCGTAGAATCGGGCGAGTCGTTGCTGGAGGGGAACGTCGACGTCGACGAGCGAGTGCGCAGCGTCGATGTAGATGGACATGAATGATCACGAGATCAGACGAGATAAAAAGACGCGAGCGCGCGTTTCAACACTTGTCTCGCACGATGAGCAGACTCAACGCGAACGCATTCGAGTTCGTGCCAGGAAGACCGTTTGCTCAACCACAAACGATCTCCCTCAACATCTCCAAACCCGCACCGCAGACCACCCACTCGTCCCCCGCCTCACATTCCTCATCACCCGCTCCACCCGTCTCGAAAAAGGTCTTCTCGACAGAGAAATCAAAGTCAGACACAACCGCTATCGCGAGAGAAGTCCAGTCCGTCGCAGATGAGACCGTCCTCAAGGATCTCTTTGGCGATCGTCCGTACATTCACCTTGCCTCCGTCCGATCCCTAACATCCACCCAGTCAAGGAACATCTCAACATCGTCATCATCGGCCATGTAGACGCCGGAAAGAGCACTCTCGGCGGTAACCTCCTCTATCTCACCGGCGTCGTCGATAAGAGAACCATGGAGAAACTCGAACACGATGCAAAGGAAGCCGGAAGAGAGACCTGGTATCTCAGCTGGGCCCTCGACTCCACCCCACAAGAGCGCAGCAAAGGCAAGACCGTCGAAGTCGGTCGTGCCTATTTCGAGACCTCCAACCGTCGCTACACCATTCTCGACGCTCCCGGACACAAAACATATGTCCCATCCATGATCTCCGGTGCAGCACAAGCAGACGTCGCCGTCCTCGTCATCTCTGCCCGCAAGGGCGAGTTCGAGACCGGTTTCGAAAGGGGTGGCCAGACAAGAGAGCACATCATGCTCGTCAAGACCGTCGGCGTATCAAAAGTCGTCGTCGTCGTCAACAAGATGGACGACCCTACCGTATCATGGGAAGAGGCCCGTTTCACCGAAATCAAAGACAAGCTCGTGCCATTCATCAAATCCAGCGGGTTCAATCCAAAGGACGTCTCCTTTATACCCATTTCTGCTTTTACTGGTCTAAACCTCAAGGATCCCGTTCCCGCATCAACGTGCCCTTGGTGGAAGTCTGTACATTTGTCTCCCAATCTGTCCAGCGTTAATCATCCTCAGAGGTCCACCCCTGCTCGGCCACCTCGACAACATGGCCATGGTCGACCGCAAGATCAACGCCCCCCTCATGATGCCGATATCCGAAAAGTACAAAGACATGGGCGCCATCGCTGTCGGAAAGATCGAGTCAGGTCATATGCGCAAAGGTGACTCACTCATCCTCATGCCGAACAAAGCCAGCGTCGAAATCGCCGCAATCTACAACGAATTGGAAGATGAAATTTCAGCAGCCGTGTGTGGAGATAACGTACGAGTCAGATTGCGGGGCGTAGAGGACGAGGACATCAGCCCTGGTTTTGTACTCACAAGCCCAAAGAATCCAGTGCACGCAGTACGGCACTTCGAGGCTCAACTGGCCATTCTGGAGCACAAAAACATCATTTGTGCCGGATATTCAGCCGTTATGCATGTCCATACGCTGTCCGAAGAAGTCACATTACCAGTACGCCCGACTTTTTCTTTATTCATCTCGGCCATCGTAGTCATACGTGACATCCAGGCTCTGCTACATTACTTTGACAAAGCAACCGGGCGCAAATCGAAGAAGCCCCCTCAGTTCGCAAAAAAGGGTGAGCGGTGTTTGCTACGCAACTCCTTGCTGTCATGGTGATGGCACCGCGCAGGCCAAAAGATTGTTGCTCTCGTCGAGACACCCCTCCCGGTCTGTGTCGAAAAGTTTGTCGACTACCCTCAACTCGGGCGCTTCACTCTCCGGGACGAAGGTATGTTTGCGCGTTCTTGTTCCTAGGGTGTTGTTCACTTGGTATTTCAGGACGAACTGTCGCTATTGGAAAGGTAAATAAATGACGGTGGTTCGATGACCTGTCCATTGACGCCTGCTCTCAAAGGTTACAAGGCTGGTCGATGATCGTGTCGATGACCTTGGTGATGGTGTATCCAACCTGGCTATCTCCGGCGCCGTGGGAGCGTGAGACGGGCGAGGAGAACTCGGACTAGACCATGTACCTTGCTATCACCTTGTTTACAAGGTCACTTCATGGCTGTGAATGGAATCACGAACGCCGGAGGCGGCCGGACTGATCTCCTAGACGCTTGAAATATAATTGGATTGGATAACAGCGTTTCCGCTCAACGTTGTATTCCCCACTTGCAAGAGCTTTGTGAAACTCATGACTGCATCTCCCCCTCCGGCCTTTACAGATCGCTTCCGAGAAGAACGGAGTTTGAATCTGGAAGCTCTCGGCATGCAGTTTGTCAACCACCCCTGCAGCCCATCGTGCTATCGTATGCCGCACATTGAAATATGCAGGCCCTTCAGCTGAAAACACGTACGATGTCATGTACTCTTGCGCACGACGCATTGAATATTTAGCCGTCATGGCTTAAGTTACCCTCGAGCGAAACCCGCATTGCTTACGGATAGGTGAAAATTACGAAGCCCATCAACGTGTATGTGTCAATGACTCTCATTTGAAAAGCATCAGATGTGCAAACTGAGGAGGGTTCCATTGCCATCCAGGAGGTGGATCCGGCACGGGGAAAGGACGTGGCTCCTCATGCGTGTGCAGCAACTTGAAGGTTCATGCCAGCCTGTCCTGCATAGTATGTTGCCCGCTGATCATCTGACTGAACATTACCGATAGACTGTCATGGATTTTTTTTTTTTCGACGACTCGACCAAGCTTCCTGAGGACAATCTCAGTGAGTACTTGCAATCAACCACAGCACCTACCAAATTGGTATATTTCAGTCCGGGTGTTCAAAGCAAGTTCAAAGTCAACTTGTACGTCAAAACCCCATCGTTCTGCAACGACCCGAGAGGGCTCCTCGTAACTAATCCCGTTTTGGATTGGTCAATGAGAAATTCGCAAACGTGTCGTTGATATTGAGTACATTATTTCTGAGCTTTGCAGATTTGAAGCGACACATTTAGGCTTGAAGTCTTACGCATGCCGTACTCAGGATCCGAAAAAAAGCATCGTCTGACAAGCAAACACAAAATACGACAGTCGAGTACTGCTATACTCTAATAAGAGTTGTTCACAAGGTTTCTGCTGAAGTTTGGTCATCATTCGGTTTGGATCCAATGGAAGCTACATGTATTTACGACCATCCCCCATTTATCTGCCTCTACCCATAGGTATATAGCCTTTCCCTGCCAGAGTCCAATGCACCGGCCACTTGTCCGTCTTCTCGACGCTGGTCATGCATTCCATCGCTAGTACCCTCCCAGTCTGGCCAGCTTCGGGTAGCCAAGCAGCCGCTGGACCACCAGCAAACCCGTTCCTGGACCCAAAGGATGATCTCTACAATTCCCTGAGATATATCGCCTCGAACACTTTGACAGGGATTGCGTTCGGTAAGCAGCGGTCCCTGGAGGCGCATCCCTGAACTGACCAATTAAGAATATTCTAGCGCTCGTTATGCTGATCGCGCTTACCCAGACCTTTTACTCCTTGCGATATGGCGCCAAGTGGATGTCCCCAATGGTTATTGGAGCGTATAGTAAGCTATCGTCTTATTTCCGCAATGCAATGGCGTAGTGCTAGAACGGCAGACAGCATACGCGGTCGGATTTGGGTGTCGGTTCGGCTTGCATTACTACCCTGACTCCAAGGGAATATACATCGCCGAGTACCTGTTCATCGTGTTATCAGTATGTCGCTTGTTTCCATGTTTACTTTAGACCTTGACCAGGTGTTATGTAGCCCTGTGCATTTATCGCAGCAGACTATGTCTTGTTGGGAAGACTCGCGAGACGTGTGTCGTGCACCACGCACATTTTACTGCCTGCGCACAGATTGACGCTTATTTTCGTGTCCTCTGATATGACCACCTTTCTCATTCAAGCCATCGGAGGGGGAATGAGCGCCTCTCAGAATCTGAGTCAGCAACAAACAGGCGCGCATGTGAGTTTATTTCTCCAGTCATGCAGTACACTCTATATTCATTTCCGACAAAAGATCCTTCTCGCTGGTCTGGCACTCCAACTGGTGTCGTTCACATTATTTAGCTGTATCTACATCCGCTTCTTGTGCCGGGTGTATACCCTGGAGCATGATATATGGGAACGCGATAAGGCTCTGCTGTGGTATCGCGATTGGCGGACCCTGGCTGGTGCCCTGGCTCTCAGTTGCATTGGTATTCTCGTGAGTGTCCGACCTTTGATCTGTGTCCAGTGGCAGCACGGCTCAAATTTCTGGTAATAGATACGATCTTGTTACAGAGTTGCAGAACTCTCTCAAGGATACCATGGCTATCTTGCTACAACCGAGGCATTCTTTTATGCGCTCGACACCCTTCCTCTCCTTATTGCCACTTCGGTGTATGTCCTGTTCTGGCCAGGGTGGTTCATAAAAGATATAAAGGTTGTGTCAGTGAATGCTGGATCGAAGCTGTCCGAGCCGCTGTCATTTATTCACTCCTAGGCAGGCTAGTCCGACTTGAGATTGGGAGGACACTCGTCTGTAGATTTTTAATTTTGGCGGTATCTGGACTTCTAATTCTACGCCTGTGATCCGAATGGCCCTCATAAAACTTACCGGGCTCACACAGCCTTGGCCCGCAATTCCGACGGCTCTCAGCCCAAGTTGCTTCTTTGACTGCCAATCCTTGTCATGGCGGTACCAGCACGATATGGTGCCTGGCACGAGCAGGCAAGGTGCCAGGAATATTGGTCAAACACGTGCGCTATATCAGACTAGTAAACCAACCGCGGGCAGGGTTCAGAGTCGTGACCATGTCTTCAATGAAGTATTTTATTTTGGCTGTAGTGTATCTCCGGTGAAATCAGATAACGTTGTGGGACGTGCCAGGGATCTTGTGGCATGTGGTTCTTCTTTCTTCTACAAGAGAGCACATCATTTATACCCATTTCTGCCTTTTTTTTACTGGTCTAAACCTCAAGGACCCCGTCCCCGCATCAACGTGCCCTTGGTGGAAGTCTGTAAATTTGTCTCCCAATCTGCCCAGCGTTAATCATCCTCAGAGGTCCACGTGTCCACCCTTGCTCGGCCACCTCGACAACATGGCCATATGATGCCGATATCGGAAAAGTACAAAGAGAAATCGCCGCAATCTACAACGAATTAGAAGATGAATTTTCAGCAGCTATCCGTGTGCAGAGATAACGTACGAATCAGATTTGCGAGGCGTAGACGAGGACATCAGCCCTGGTTTTGTACTCACAAGCCCAAATAATTCAGTCTATGCAGTATGTGGCACTTCGGGGCTCAATTGGCCATTCTGGAATACAAAATCATTATTTGTGCCGGATATTCAGCCGTATAATATGCATGTGCATGTTCTGTCGAAAGATGTCGCATTACTAGTACGCACAATGTTTCTTCATTCATCTCGGCCATCGCGGACACTGTACATGTGTCCAGCCTTCCCACGATGTTCTTGGTATCCCGGGACGAACTGTCGCTCTAGGAAAGGTAAATGGTTCAATGACCTTGGTGATGGTGTATCCAACATGGCCATCTCCAGCGCTGTGGGAGCGTGAGGTGGGCGAGGAGAACTGACCACGTACCTTGCTATTGTAATTCGATTTACCAAAATAGATCCGACGGAAGCAACCACATGTATTGACGACCATCCCGCATACCCACAGCCTGAGGTATATAGCCCTGCCCTGCCAGACTCCAATGTACCGGTCACTTGTCCGTCTTCTCGACGCTGGCCATGCATTCCACCGCCAGAAACCTCCTGGCCTGCATCGCGACCCTGGTTCACATGGTGCCAGCTTCGGGTAGCCAAACTGCCGCTGGACCACCAGCAAACCCGTTCCTGGACCCAAAGGATGATCTCTACAATCCCCTGAGATATATCGCCTCGAACACTTTGACAGGGATTGCGTTCGGTAAGCAGCAGCCCCTGGAGGCGCATCCCCTGAACTGACCAATTAGGAATATTCTAGCGCTCGTTATGCTGATCGCGCTTACCCAGACCTTTTACTCCTTGCGATATGGCGCCAAGTGGATGTTCTCAATGGTTATTGGAGCGTATAGTAAGCTATCGTCTTATTCCCGCAATGCAATGGCGTAGTGCTAGAACGGCAGACAGCATACGCGGTCGGATTTGGGTGTCGGTTCGGCTTGCATTACTACCCTGACTCCCAGGGAATATACATCGCCGAGTACCTGTTCATCGTGTTATCAGTATGTCCCTTGATTCCATGTTTACTTTAGACCTTGACCAGGTGTTATGTAGCCCTGTGCATTTATCGCAGCAGACTATGTCTTGTTGGGAAGACTCGCGAGACGTGTGTCGTGCACCACGCACATTTT
>JBBPQR010000400.1:0-11589 GCA_038092615.1 Boletus sphaerocystis | reverse complement strand
GACTTCGCGCCGTGGCGCATGGATGTACCAATACAATCATTACCAGTGTCACCACCGCCAATCACGATGACATCTTTTCCTCTGGCATTGATGTAGGTGCCATCTTGCAACTCAGAATCCAAAAGAGATTTTGTATTGAGCTAAAATAAATCAATAACGGAATGACAAAGATGAAAACCAGCGTACCTGGAGAAATTCCATAGCGAAGTGAATACCATCCGCGTTCCGGTTTGGAATCTTCAAGTCTCGGGGCCAAGTTGCGCCAGTGCAGACAACAACAGCATCGTTCTCTTCATGCAAGGCTGCGGCGTCGACATTGACGCCAACGTGGGAATTTGGCACGAACGTCTGATATGACATCAAGGACAACGATCGGAAATCATCTGCAAGGTGCTTACAATGCCCTCGGCAGCCATGAGGTCTACCCGCCGTTGAACAATCGCCTTGTCCAGCTTCATACTAAGACAACCTCAGGAATGCAAGAGTGTGTGAAATTGAAGACACCTACTTGGGGATGCCATACATCAGAAGGCCACCCATGCGGTCGTTGCGGTCATATACAGTGACGAAATGACCAGCCTTGTTCAGTTGGTCAGCACAGGAAAGGCCTGCAGGCCCAGATCCGATGATGGCGATCTTCTTGCCTGTGCGGAACGATGGCGGGTTGGGGACCATCCACCCCATCTCAAAGCCCTGGATCCCAAAACTCAGCGCGCGGGCAGACAGTACGTGCTCAAGGCAACCTCACCTTGTCAATAATAGCACACTCGATGCTCTTGATTCCAACAGGCTGTTCGTTGATTCCCAAGACACACGCACCCTCGCACGGGGCAGGGCAGACTCGTCCCGTGAACTCCGGGAAGTTGTTCGTCATAAGGAGCCGGTTCAGTGCGTCTCTCCACTGACCCTTAAAGAGTAGATCGTTCCATTTGGGAATGATATTAGAAATCGGACATCCAGTGTCTGACTGACAGAATGGAACGCCGCAGTCCATGCATCGAGCAGACTGATATTTGAGTTCGCTTTCCGTCAGACGAGTGGAGATCTCCTTCCAGTCTTTGACTCGCTTTCGAGGAGGTCTATACGCTTCGTTGCGTCGTTTATACTTCATGAACCCGCGAACTTTATCCAATTTGTGGAGTCGTTGCTTGGTAGCCGATTCGTCGACGAGGGAGTCCTCGATGTCACCAACAGAAGGTTCATGACGTTTAAAGGGGTTAGAAACGTTCGGAGCAGGCTCCTTCGGGAGTAAGATATCTTCGAGACCCTCAGAAGCGAGGTCGACCTGACTGGCTGTTCGGGAAGGAACAAGATCAATAACGTTCAAGCGCATCTTCTCCTCCTTCTCTTTCGCAGCCTGCTCTTCCAAGACACGTTTGTAGTCCAGAGGCATGACCCGGACGAAAAGAGGAAGGAGATGATGGAAATCATTTAGAACGCGGTTAGCGACCTCTGAACCGGTATAGTGACGATGGTCCTCGATAAGGCTACGAAGAGCAGCGATTTCTTTGGGATCTGTAACTTTGCCAAGTTCTACCATCTCCATGTTAACCTTGGAGGAGAATGTGTGAGCTGTGTCGAGAACGTAAGCTATTCCTCCGCTCATTCCTGCGGCGAAGTTACGACCGGTGGTGCCAAGAACTACAACTCGTCCGCCAGTCATATATTCACAACCATGGTCCCCAGTGCCTTCGATAACGGCATTCGCACCCGAGTTTCGAACAGCGAAACGCTCGGCAGCAATGCCACGAATGAATGCTTCGCCTGACGTTGCGCCGTACAAGCAGACATTGCCTATGATTATGTTTTCCTCTGCCTTGAATGTCGATTGCTTTGGTGGGTATGCGATAAGGCGTCCCCCGGACAAGCCCTTGCCGACGTAATCGTTGGCGTCACCTTCTAGTTCAATCGTAATCCCTGGAGCGAGGAATGCGCCACAGGATTGACCAGCAGACCCACGCATGCGAATGTGAATAGTATCCTTGGGCAAACCATCCTCGCCATACAGTTTGGAAACACGGTGAGACAGAGAAGTGCCCAGAGCACGGTCGGTGTTCGTCACTTCACATTCGATATGAACAGGAAGGCCCTTGGTGAGCGCAGGCTCCGATTCGTCGATAAACTTGTTGTCGAGGCGGATGTAAAGCTTGTGATCTTGCTGACGAATGCGATACGTGGCTGCGCCAGGACGCATCTGCCATGCGGGTTTAAGCACGGCGGAGAGATCAAGGTTAGCAGTCTTGGTTGTCCGGAGTTTCTCGTCGATCTTTAGCATGTCAGCACGGCCAACCATCTCGTTGATAGTACGGAACCCGAGCTTCGCCATGATTGCACGGAGGTCCTCTGCGAGGTAGTAGAAGAAGTTGATGACCTGTTCGGGCTGACCGGCGAATTTCGCCCGAAGTTGAGGATCCTGAGTAGCGATGCCAACAGGACAGGTATTCACTATGGAGACAAGTGTGAGGAAAAAATTTTGGACGCAGAAAGGAAAGGAGACTTACAATGACACTTGCGCATCATCGTGCAACCCATTGCAATGAGGGGTGTCGTGGCAAAGCCCCACTCCTCTGCACCGAGCAAACAAGCAATTGCTATGTCACGACCAGTCCGAATCTGACCATCCGTTTGAACTGTTACGCGACCCCGAAGGTCGTTCAGAACAAGAGTTTGGTGCGTTTCTGCGAGGCCAAGTTCCCATGGTAAACCAGCATATTTGATGCCAGTCCAGCGAGAGGCACCAGTGCCGCCATCGTGACCAGAGATGAGGATGTGGTCTGCTTTGGCTTTTGCGACGCCACTGGCGACGATGCCAACACCGACCTCCGAGACAAGTTTCACCGAAACGCGCGCGCGAGGGTTCGAACACTTCAGATCGTAAATAAGCTGCTTGAGGTCCTCAATAGAGTATATATCGTGATGGGGCGGGGGCGATATCAAACCAACGCCAGCGGTTGAGTGACGAGTGCGAGCAATCGAAACCGAAACCTTGTGACCCGGCAGTTCACCACCTTCACCGGGCTTTGCGCCTTGTGCCATCTTGATTTGCAGCTCATCCGCATCAGCCAGGTAGTTGGACGTGACGCCGAAGCGACCTGAGGCTACTTGTTTGATCGCCGATCGCATCGTATCTCCGTTAGGGAGGACTTGGGACCTTTCCGCATCCTCTCCACCTTCACCCGTGTTGGATTTGCCGCCAAGTCGATTCATAGCGATTGCAAGAGTAGAATGGGCCTCCATTGAGATTGATCCGTAGGACATAGCACCCGTAACGAAACGTCTGACAATCTCATTCCAGGGCTCAACTTGTTCAATAGGAATTGGCGTCACGTTTTCTACGCGGAAATCAAGTAAGCCACGCAAGTGGATACGTTTGGCTTGTTCGTTGGCGTTTCGAGCATACGCATCGTACGCGGTCTGATTCTTCTCCCTGACGGCGTCTTGCAGATTGGCGATGCCTACAGGGTCGTTGATGTGGGCCTCGCCACCATCCCGCCAGTGGTACTCGCCTGATTCAGGCATACCAGGCGGTAGAATTGTCTCTCGGGACGGCCAGCCACGTTCATGAAGCTCGAAGGCATCGAGTGCCAACAAATCAAACGTCGCACCCTGAACTCGGGATGCAGTCCCAGTGAAGCAACGTTCCACCACTTCGCTGTGCAAGCCGAGAGCTTCGAAGATCTGGGCTCCCTTGTATGACTGGAGAGTGGAAATGCCCATTTTTGACATGACTTTGAGAATCCCATTGTCGACGGAGATTCGATAGTTAGCAATCAAATCCCTGACAGACTTGTCACCACCCTTGACGCTGCGTAAGATGTGTTAATTTAACCAAAATGCAGAGCCCGTGCTTTGTCAACTTACAGCCCTTCTCGACCAACTTTATGTATTGTCTCCAGCATCAACCAAGGACAAACAGCATCCGCCCCATATCCAACGAGAACGCAAAGGTGATGCACTTCGCGAGCTTCGGCTGTCTCGACCATCAAAGCCACCTTGGCACGCTTCTTTTGCAGAACGAGGTGATGATGAACGCCACCGCACGCAACCAGCGCGGACAGAGGTACACGAGAGGGGCCAGTGGCGCGATCGGACAAAACGATGACTTTGATACCATCCTCGATGGCTTGTGCGGCCTCGCTGCAGACACGCTGTAATGCTCGCTGATACCCGGGGATACCTTCCTCCTTCTGGAAAGTGATGTCGACTGTGATCGATGGCCAGGTGACATAGGCAGCCTTCAGGTTTTTCATCGCATTCATCTCTTCAAGAGATATCAACGGGGATGGAAGAAGAATGCGGTGGCACTGTTCCGGCTTCATCTCCAGAAGATTGCCCTCGGGCCCGACATATGCTTCAAGTGACATGACGATGTTCTCTCGTATTGGATCTATGGGTGGATTGGTGACCTGGGCGAATAGCTGACGGAAATAGTCATAAGTGATACGAGGTTGCGTCGCCATTGCTGATATTGGCGCGTCATTCCCCATTGAGCCCAATGCTTCCTTTCCGCTCTCGACCATTGGTAGCATAAGGAGAGACAGCTGCTCAACTGTGTACCCAAACGCGAGGAGTTTCGGGTCGCTACTGAGCGGTGCATCATCGATGACAGGATCGATCGAGACATTGCCGCGAATTACGCGCTTGATGATGTTTGGAACATGCAGAACGTGAGCTTCGACCCATGATGCGAAGTTTCGCTTAGAAGCTGTGTTCCGTTTGAGCTCCTTATCATCTACAATTCTTCCTTCAAGGGTGTCGACGAGAAGCATGCGACCAGGCTTTAGACGACCTTTCTGTACAACCTTCTCCGGCGGGATAAAGACCGCACCAACTTCAGAGGCACACACCATAATGTCCTCATTGCTGACGACAAAACGGCACGGCCGCAGACCATTACGATCGAGATTGGCACCGCAATAACGGCCGTCGCTAAAGGTAAAAAGGGCAGGACCATCCCAAGGTTCTTGAAGGCAAGCAGCCCAATTATAGAATGCCCGCTTTTCTGGTTCCATATGCTCGTTCCCTTGCCATGCCTCGGGGATGAGCATCATGATGGCTTCTGGCAACGTGACGACACCATTCACGACGAGTAACTCGAGTACATTATCGAAAGCAGCGGAGTCAGATCCTCCAGTTTCGATGATGGGATAGAGAAGATCGAGTTGATCGCCGAAGTTCGTTGAAGAAAGTACACCTTCACGAGCCCTCATCCAATTCTTGTTGCCACGAACGGTGTTGATCTCGCCTAACGTAACGGGTTAGATCTTACCTGATACCCTCAAATGCGATATATACTGACCGTTGTGAGCGGCCCATCGCATTGGCTGGGCACGATCCCATGAAGGGAAGGTGTTTGTAGAGAATCGAGAATGCACCAAAGTGAAGTGGGAACGATATAGAACGTGACTGAGGTCGTGATAATAATTGTATACTTGGGGAGGCGAAAGCTGCCCTTTGTACACGATGTTCTTGGAGGATAGTGAACAAACGTAGAAGCCCTTCGCAAGGGTACTTTATATACAAGAAGGTCGGGATGTTGTTGAGCGAAGTTCATTACTGCGAATGAATGAAAGAGGACAAACATGGTATGAGTGGCATGCTTGCGCAATACGTAAAGCTGTCGCTCAAATAATGTGGCATCGAAAGGACCATTGTGACATGTAGTGCCGTCACCGTAGTGATCGCGAAGAACAACGAAAGGTTGATAAATCGCCGGCTCCTTACTGCTTGCAGCAGGACCCAGGATAGTGCCGTCTGTTGGAACTTCGCGCCAGCCGAGCACACGAAGACCTAATCCACTAGCGATGTTGGAAAAGATGGTTTTGAAGTTCTGAAGTTGGATGGGATCGTTGGCCTTGAAGAAAACATTGCCGACACCATACTCGCCCGCCTCTGGCAAAACGCATCCAATCTCCATTTCAGCCTCTCGCTGGAAGAAGAGGTGGGGGATACCGGTCATGACGCCGGCACCGTCACCATCGCGGCTGTCAGCCCCAGTAGCACCACGATGGGTCATGGCGCAAAGGAGTTGACGGGCATCTGAGACAATTTTGTGGCTCTGCTCGCCTTTGATATGACAGATAAAGCCCACTCCGCAGGCGTCTTTCTCGTACTCTGCGAGATAAAGACCTTGATCTGCGGGAAGGGAATTATCCCAAGAATCGGGATTGCGTTGGACGGCATAGAAGCCGTTATCTGTAAGAGAAGACGCCTCCGAAACCAGAGGAAGCTGGTGCGAGACATCCGATGAGTATGCCATGAAAAAAGAACCTGAAGGTTAGAGGGAAAGAAGCGGAGCGCAAAGATGACGGACACGTTACATTACATAATGCTCCGGCCGATCGCGCACTCAGTGACACTGTCACTGATACCCCTGGCGGCCGGACCTCCCTCAATCCCGGCGGCCCTCCGCACGGCCCTTATGGCTTGTGGTGGCGTTGTGGCAAACGGCATGAGCACCATCTGAGTGGCGGAAATTACAGGAAACGACGTCGCATCAGCGCTAGCATAGCAAGCCTGAGGTCTGCTGAGAAGAAAAAGACACAGTAACATTCCCTGCATCAACCTGCAAAACAGTCCGGGCGGAAATTACGAATATCACACCTAGGGATGCGATGCTTCCAGAATATTTGTGCTGTGCGTAAGACCCCCACGACTTTACATGCGGTAACGAAGCAGAAGACCTTACCTTGCAGTAGAGGCGAGGTTTGAAGCCTCGTGCTCAGTGGCCGTGGGACAGGGACCGTCACTGGTTTCGGGTGCTCAACTTCGTGCCCCAAACGCTGGTTTCGACCCTCGAGCGCCCTGGCGGAGATCTGGCTTAGCCCTCGGAACCGGAAAACAACGCCGCATCGCACGACCGCACAACACGGCATGGAACTGCCCAGCGCGTGGTGTCCATGCAACGATGAGCCAGGAGATTGCCGGTTAGTGTATTTACACTGATGACAGTTGTGACTATGTGAGCGATAGCCATGGTTGCATGCCCTGTGCGACAACGTCTCTGTCATTCCATGTCAAGACTGGCGCACGCACTTGGCGTATCTCTTGGGCACGCGACTCTCGTGGCTTGTCAGTCTGAAGTGGCAGGGCCAGGTACTAGGTCGCGTAGGTCGCGTCTCGTAGTATAGTAGACCGCCAATTCGGAGATAATCGGATGGACTATAACTTTAGACGATGTTTCAGACGATGAGGTCGCAACTATAGCATCATGCAGCAACCTACCACACCGCGGAGAACCGACTAAAATCCCAAGAAGCCAGTCGCGGGTGAAAATAGAAGACTCCATAGGTGTTCTGCCCGTCGTCAGTGCAACACTGAGCTGTGCATGTCAGATCAGCAGACAGAATCGACAATTGGCAGATTAATTCAACTTCAATACCACGAAAAGCAATCAGAGTGCATAACACAGTCAACTTTCATCTCGTGATAAATTTGGCCCAGGAGGCAGTCGTGCCTCGACCAAAAGGAGAACTACTCCTAGTTGAACACGAGGCAAATTCGATACTTTGGCTATAGCGTACGAACCTCGTCATGCCGTTTTCATTGAAACAACGAAGACAACAACCTTCAGATCACATCATCCAAAGATAGACGAGTCATCATTCATGAAAATGAACCAAAGATACTACGCGGAGTTTGTAGGGTTCCAATGTTTGAATATATCAGGCAGTGGTGTTATTGAGTCCTCCTGGTAGTTTTGCCAAAGCCCAGGAGAAATTGCCTTACTGGAGGCGCGTGAACAATTGATGGTGGACATAGACCGAGGAGGTGAATGTGATGGATTAAGAGTCGTGTCTTTTGTCTAGATTTCTTCTCATCCGGGCCACACAAGATATATCGAGAAGGTCACCTGGAATGTCTATTCAAGCTGACGTGCCATCTACTTTTTTCCCCCGGTAATCATGCCCGGCAGCCCAATGAGGCGGGTCCTATCGATAGACAACCCCTGCCAAGTGAACCAATTTATCGTTCTAACTCTCAGTGAGCGTCATAGAGTTTCAAACTGAAAATGGGCACCTTCCGAGCCAGTGCACCTGTCAAAGAGTCGTAAATTCCGTGAAACCGAGAGTCGGTAGAGAGATCATGGACTGGTGCAAATGTTACAGAACCGTCCGGGTTGAACCGGAGTGTTACACATTGCAAATAACTTGGAAAGGCGATTGCCGAGATGTGACTTCATTCATGTTCGAACAAACACCCATTTATCTGATCACTAAATGGTCCCACGTACCCCTCGATATGAAATCAGCCTGCACCATCATGAAGCGCACAACAAACTGCAGCTGGATGATGTATCTCGATAAAAGGTTCATTTAGCGACGAGATGCGACATACCCTTGTGATGCCCATTATACTGTCGAACAGTCTCCCCGGAAGCCATCTCCCAGAGTCGAGCAGTGTGATCCGAGGACGCTATTGTCCAATATACATCACAAATTAATGGTCAAGTCTGACAACAATTTCTCACCTGTCACTAGATATGCAGAGTCCGCACTAAAAGCACAATCCCACACCCATCGTTGATGCCCTTGGAGTGTTTTCTCTTGCTTCAATTCATAAGTCTGCGATATGGACCATATCTTCACCGTAGTATCCGCAGAACATGTCGCGAGATACCTGATGTAGCTCATAAGCCCCCGTTGCATACAAAAAGGACTCGGATACATAACTTACTTAACGTCGGGACTGAGAAGAACGCGGGTTATATACTTTTTATGCGCGCTGAACTTGGTTACGGCCTGGTATCTTGGAAGGTCGGATTTCTCTTCGTTAATCTTCCAGACATAGCATTTGCCCTAATTACGGAACGATGAGCGCTAACGCAACACAAGCATTGGAGCCATGCCTTATTGTTTCCAGCAACCAAACACGATCCATCAGAAGCTAGACTGACTGACCTGATAGGCACATCGCCGGCAGGGGTCTTGCGCTTGTGCATTAAGAAATTGAGAAAGTGAGGATAAAATTAACGCACCAGTTCATGAGAACAGAGATTTTCAGATAGGTCCCACTGTTTGATGCATCCGGCCTGATCGCAGGAGATGAGCTCTCCCTGATTAGGATGTACGCAAACATCATTGACTGGGCATGTATACGTTAGCATTATCTGACAAGAGCACCATGATGAAGTTACCAGGGGCGCCGTTGTCATAAGTGCGGTGCACTTGCGTACTCCTAAAGCGATAGATGAAAAAAAGCCCGCGAACCACTATATTGGGAAGAGGATGAGTACCTGAGGTCCCATATCCTGATGGTGCCATCTTCGCTACCAGTAACTAACCATTTCCCTTCGCTGTGGAAGGAAACGGAGGTGACGTTCATGGTGTGAGCATCGAGGCAAGTCAGCTGCCGATTTGCATACTTCAATACGTGGGCTACGGAGAGGGGGGAAACCGACCGGGGTGGAGGACGTGCTTGCGATTTCGTAGATGTAAACTTTCTTGTGGATTGCCGCAGCCAATAGTCGCTTGCTAAGAGCCGGAACGTGAACGAAACCCTCCGCGACATGTAAAGAGCTGCATTACTCGGGAGAGATAGCGAGACGATTCACTTGCTAATAACAAAGCCAAGTATGACCCGATCTGTACAACGTGATTGAAAAGACAGTGCTCACGCCAGATTCCCCCGACCTTGCGATGGTGCGGGAGCAAATTCCACTCCAAGCTTCCCAGAATCTGATTTCATGGTCGTATGAGCCCGTCACTAGGATGACTGACATTCTTCGTCACAATGATAGACAATGCTCAACGAGGGTTCTCGAGAACGTTGCAACGTCCAGGTTGTCCGATGGACGCTTGACGAATTACTTCATCAGGTTTCTGGGGCACCGCTTTTTTCCCATGCCCCACTGCCTTGCGACATTATGATCTGATCTGATTCCTTCATTTACGATTGGATTTCGCCTCGCGTTTCTCTTCAGAAAGCTGCACATGTATGTACATGATCCTCGCCTTCAAGATCCACAAACAGAGGTCCGTTCATTTGGTTACAGAGCTCCGCTCACATGAAATCTCACGGGGCCCAGGCCGAGGATCAGGTCCGGCAAGGAGGGATGGCAACGTGTGCGTAACTGCATTTGTCTGCCACGCGTCATTTTGGATCATTTGCTTCAAGTTCATCGCGGGGCCATGAGTGCGTGAGTGCTTGGGGACCTCAAGCACTATTACGTCCCTTCCATGATGCCGTTCTGCTTCGACCGTTTCACTAATTCATACATTTCTATAACTCACAGCTAAGACATTGTTGTATTTGATTTTACCAGGCCCATCTCAAACGCGCACTCAGTGATCAGTAATCGTTGTCCGTGAATTAATTGAGTTCGGCTATTGCAATCGCTCGCTGGCTAATAGTAATATGTTGTTACAGCTGTTCTTCGCAAACCCAATAAGCGACATTCTTGAGTTTCCACACCAAACAACTCGCCCTTCCGACAAATTAGGCACGCCCGTTCTGTAGGTCCTATCACCGACTGCTCCCCGCTGGGAGCTTGAAGTAATATCTCGAGATCGAAGGTCAGATCTCGCTCACTTGCTCCAGAGGTTTATAAGGAGTGGCCAATGGCACCCAACGACGTTCATAGCCTGCCGTCCATTCCCTACTATTTTGGCTATGAACGCCTTCCCCGTAAGTCGCCACTTGACGTCTCCGAATGTCACTGACATGGCGCTCAGAACGGCACACGAGTTTTCTTTTGGACCGCCACCGGCGAAATCAAATACGCTACTGTACAATCTACGAGTCGCCTTGCCGATGTAAGCTCTTCGCTTGAATATGTATTGTATCCTGTATCTAACAGCCTGTAGGGGACGCAAGTCGCCGTCGTAGCAGTGGATGGCGAAGGTCATCGCAGTTTGCCGTACGTAGCACTGCACCACGCAAACGCAGAATCTCACTGACAGGCCAACAATAGCGTTTCCGGCGTCTCAAAAGTAAACTAAACCGAGTTGTTATTCGGGCACACACCATCTGCATTGTAGATCTCATTAGATTCGCTAGAGCCATTGCATGGACTTCACATCCCCCCCACACTGTGTCAATCTGCTACCCATCAGTCATATGGTAATTTATTCGCTTGTAGCCGCGGAATCTTCCTGTTACACATCATGTCGTGTTTCGGCTTCAGTTCAACAGGCTTGGACTCCGGAATACTGTATCAAACGAGTAATTTTGTTATGGCGTGAGTCTTCGAACCGCATGGTATCAGTTACCAGGGTTCTGGGAATCGGTAAATAAATCCGGACTGCACGTTTGCTGCTCTGCCCCGTAGTAGACCAGCAGGTATAGACAATCGCTTGCTGATCCCTCCCTGGTCGACAAGACAAAATTGGGGCGAGGAACGAGTCAAGCGAGAATTTGACGTCAAGTTCCAGACCAACGGTTGGGAAGGCATGTGAGCTCGGGGCCAATACTCTTGGTCTTCTAGATCGCGGGCAACACTTGGTAAAGGCGTTTGTCTGATCGCGGCGCCCGCTAGTGAGTACACTAATCCCCTCGTTCTTGAGGTCTTGAGGGCTGGTATCGCGGAGGTCGGAGGCTGCAACGTCATTAACATTCGGGTCGCAACAACACCTGTCTGCATGACTAAAT
>JBBPQR010000399.1:0-11594 GCA_038092615.1 Boletus sphaerocystis | reverse complement strand
ATCATGTGACTTGTAACCCGAATGCGCTGGCACTGCGGACGAAAACGTCATGATCGCTTTTGCACAAACCACAACAAGCCATCATATGATGTCCATCACAAATCATACGTAACATGTCCAACATCAAACCGCCCATGTGACACAACAGAAAATGGTCCATACAGTCCAACTGACGTCCGGCACATAACCATAGACAATTAACGCTTTCATTTCATCGTTCTACATGAGCCCAAAGTACAATCACCTGTAAAACACCTCAGTGCCATCAGCCCACACAAGTCCGCAAGGATCATCACGTACCATTCCGAGCCTTGGCATCCTCGCATCATTTCACTCAACTCGACGGCAGGCCACATGCAGATGCGTTCGTCGTGACAAACGACACGTCCACCCTGCCCAGTTGAACAGCCTGATTCCCTGTCAGAGCGTTCATCGCCCCCTCAGAGACTGTGAATCCACTCTTGGATACGTCCACAGCCAAAATATTGATGGTCGTACTGCCGTACGTGACAGCATAGCACGTCCCGCACGCCGGGGAGTTGTAGCCCGTCACGGTGTAGACCGCACCGACGTTTGGGAAGTCGGGGAGCGAGCCTAGGTCGGTGTAGCCCTTGGTCACGAGACCGTACGTCCCAGTGGAACACGCAACGTCGTCCAGAGAGAGCTCCGCGTTGTCGTAGGTATTGTCATAAGCAAGCGTCGTCGCTGTCTGTGCGAGGACACGAAGACCGGCGAGAAGAGTGACCAAAAGGGTGGTGAGCTGGTACATCGTCGATGAGGGAAAAAGATGTGTTGCAGTCGAGGAAAACATGGGGCCATTTTATACGCACACGGGGAAGCTTACCCTGGAACACCGTACTAGCCGGAATCAAAACGACCATGCGGCACTTCGTCCCCGGCTCAGATTAGGCAAAAGCGCGACAAGAGTCACAGAAGCGGGGCTTGACGAGTGAAGTTAACGAGAAGCCAGGCTGACACCTGACATTAGCATAGGGGCCAGCTGCAGGCTATATATGTGCTATCAATATCATATCGAATCAGGCGGCCGTCACGACTCACCAAAACGCCACCCAGGATTACCGGCAACTGCTCGTTGCATCATACCACCATCCACCGAGGCAGTCGCAAGACCTTAATCTCCCCAAATCAGACTAGGCCAAGGCAGTGCCGCAACAGTTAGAGTTCCGATCAAAAGGAGAGTCGGGTGGATGACCCATTTCCCTCTACTAAAGGTCCGCATCGGTTGCACTGGCAGCATGCTCGACGCTTAGCGTTCAGATCAGTGCATACACACGGGGACAAATGTCCGCCAAGTGAAAGACCGGTGACCACGATCATCTCCGTGTGCGTCATGTACCGCGTCCGTCGAGCCAAGTGGCCGCTCGATTGCTGAAAGTTGAAGCAATTGCTCGGCGTAATGCGCTTAAAGTGTATTGCCATGCGAGTACGTGGCTGCGAATCACCATGCCGCTCCTAGCGTTAGAACCCCCCCACTCGAAAAAGAGATTGATGTGCGAGATTCAGCACTGTGGTCTTCAAGTCGGCTGGAAGTTGGAGGAACGAACTAGTCTTGAAATCAGACCGAATACGAAAATTACTTGTCTTACCGATTTGCTCCAGACTTATTGACGCGTTGCCCGACCTCCCGGATGATGGTGAGCAAGCTGGGAGCCATGCCAGATCCAAGACATGATCGTTTCGCGCGCATCATCGGATTTGCCAATGGACGCGGTTTGACTGATTTCAGACGGTTGACAGTCCACGTCGACGTCCCGGAACAAGAAATTTGTTCCCAAGAGTCGGTGAGTCAAATAGCTGCGCACTCACTCCATCAATGATCATGAGCGTTTCAAGACTCTCATGAGTCATACCCAGACTACCATCAGCAAGGTAAGACACTACCTGGTCGTAGAGGACCTCCTGACCGTGTCAGACCAGCTTTGGTAAAATTTGGTTGTGAAACTTGGTACAACTTGTAAGACAATGTCAGGTACTGTGAATTCATCCTGGTATTCACAATCAATCTCAGATCAACCGCTTGATGTTCATCGCCTCCTCAGAGATCACTCTTCAAGTTGGACACGCCCACAGCCAAGGTAATGACAGTCGTACTGCCAGTGCCGTGCGTGACAGCATACATGTGCCGCACGCTGGAGTAACATCATGGACTATACCTAAATTGTGCTGACTATCACCAAAACCAGCAGAAACCCCCGAACTAACTCACTAGTGCCGTAACGAAACCGCTGGACGTTTGCTCGCTAAGAGCTGTCCTGACAATTAGATCAAGTTCGATTTGTCCAGATCCATTCGGATGCGGAGGTTTGCGGCCACACTGTGCTTGGAACCGAATTTCTCAAACCAACCCAAGACGGTCGTGTCCAAGCAAGACGGTCAGCGTTGACGACAACATGTCCGTGTCCAGTCCCTCAAGTCTTGCGTTTCGGCTCTCTCGGAATGTGTTGACTACCATCGAGCCCCCGTGCGTGTCTCATCCTTGTCTACCAGCCCTGATTCCTTAGCGCCACTTCAGTATACCCCGTGCCAGGGCATGGGGCATGGCGTACCCGGCCACACCAGCTCGTCCGCTGCTCGACATGTCCCAGGGGGTCCCGGGGAGTCCTCCATCGAACGTGTTGCTGGACGCGTTGGCGAAGTCGTCCTCGTCTCCTCAGAGCTCAGGCTACGGCCTCGCCCTCGGCGAACAAAAACTACGCGCTGCCCTTGCCCAGGAGATGAAGACCGTCTACGGGGACAACACAGACATTACGGCCGAGGATGTGGCCATCACGGCTGGATGCAACATGTCGTTCGTAGCGGTAGTAATGTGTCTGGCAGACGCTGGGGACGAGGTGATCCTTCCAGCGCCATGGTCATTCCACTAGCTCCAAGAGTTGCCAGTTTTCTTATCATGTTTGTTCTACAGGTACTTCAATCACGCGTACGACAGCTTATTTGTTTCGTATTGACATCTCGACTCAGTTTTCATGTCGTAGCATGAGCCTTGATTTACTTGGCATCAAGCCTGTGTCACTGTATACGCGATCAGATCAAGGTTTCTTGCCTTCAGTCGACGAATGCAGGAAGTTAATCACGCCGAAAACAAAGGCAATCACTCTTGTCACACCACACAACCCTGTGAGTATTCCTTCGCGGGCTTCTCCTGGAATCGCTCCTCATCCTGTGCAATCAGACTGGTGCCATCTACCCACCCGCGCTCATAGGGCGATTTGCAGAATTAGCGCGAGAAAACAACGTCACACTCATCGTCGACGAGACATACCGCGACTTTGTCGAGCACCGCCCCCCACACGACCTCTTCTCCCCAGTGCAAACAGAGACGCTCCCCCCATCCTGGTCTTGGAGATCTAGCCTCGTCCACCTCTTCTCCTTCTCCAAATCGTATGCCATCCCTGGACACCGACTCGGTGTCATCATCGCTTCACCAGACCTTTTAAAGTACATCACAACAACGCTCGACTGCACCCAGGTCTGCGCTTCACGACCCCCGCAGCTGGCGCTCGCAGACGCGTCCCTCCTCTCAGTGCTCCGGTCCTCCATCGACTCGAACGCCAAAGCGCTCAAAGTGCGCCACGCGCTCTTCCGCAAGTTGCTTCCACCGGGGTGGACGATCGGTTCTCAGGGGGGGTTTTATGCGTTCGTAAGACACCCTTTTCGGAACGTGTCTTCGATCGCGTTTTGTCAGCGGTTGGCAGAGGAACTCGGGGTTCTCGTCTTGCCGGCTCGGTTTTTCTACCGCGAGGATGAGGGAGGGGAGGTGTGCAAAGAGGGAGCGGCGTTGGGCATGCCGGAAGAGGGATGGGATAGATGGCTTCGGTTTTCGGTGGCGAACGTTGGGGACGAGGAGATTGTGAGCGTCTGTGAACGGTTGAGGGAGTGTGAGGAGCGTTTTTGAGTAGAGTGTACGCTTTGTTTTGATTCCTAGACGTGTGATAGGAAACATTGACACTTTCAAATGCCAGTGAACTGTTACTTTTAGATATACCTCATTGTTGTCATTTTGTGGACATTCCTAAGACCCATCATACACAGTGCACATTGACAGCTATTGCTGCCACAAAACGCCATAGCACCGGCCCTCTTTGTGTCAGATGTTCCCTAGTGTCCCGAGTCCTGAAGCAAGCTTCAGGCCCTACGGCATATGCTATTTTCCATGAACAATGCAAACTGTGTTTCCTAGCGTGCAGACGGTTGCCAATATACACAAGATAGTGATCCAGGTAGCCAGCAGTGTAGTATTCCTTGTAACCTTTGCTGAACTGAGGTTGCAGACTGGATGTCGTGCCCACATGGCGTCTCCTCATCGACTCTATTTATGATGAGATGAGTCACCTCCTGACGGTACTAGACAAGCTTGATAACCCATTAAATTCCGGTTGTGAAATCGATCAACAGCTGATCTGTAGTACAACTTTGTGGACGATCTCGTACTGTCACTCCATCCTGGGATTCAAAATCAATTCCCCCCACATGAGATGTCACAAGAGTAAATCGCGCACCATTCCAAATCTCGGCATCCTCGAATCATTTACTCAACTCGACGACATGTGACAGTTGGATGCAGAGGTTGCGACGAACGACGCGGGCACCCTATCCCCAACCGGAAGTTCCCTCTCGCCCGTCAAATCCTTCATCGCCGTCTCTGATACCGTGAATCCGTCCTTGGACACGTCCACGGCCAAGATATTGATGGTGTTACTACTGCCGTCTTTATTGTTGTACGTGACTTCATAGCACGTGCCGCACGCTGGGGAGTCAGAGCCCGTCACAGCGGGGACCGCACCGACGTTTGGGAAGTTGGGGAGCCCGCCAACCGTGGTGTAGCCCTTGGTCTTGAGACCATAGGTCCCGGTGGAACACGCAACGTCGTCCAGAGAGAGCTTTGCGTTGTCGTAGATGGTGTCATAGCCAATCGTCGTCTCTGTTTGCGCGAGGACGCGAAGACCGGCAAGAAGAGTGATCAGAAGGGTGGTGGGCTGGTACATCGTCGAAAGCACTGAATGAAAACTATGAGGGAAAGAAGATGTGTCGCGGTCGAAGAAAACATGGGGCCATTTTTATACGCACGCCGAGTAAACGGAGAAGGTTACCCTTGGGACAATGTACTAAGCGGAAGGAGAACGACCGTGCATCGTTTCGGCCCCGGCTTGGATCAGGCAAATGCGGGCACGGAGACGGACATCTCGTCGCTGTGCCAGACTAGAACCATTTGATACTCTCACCACTCCGACTTGCCCAACCCGAAACCCGATACAGAAGCGCATAACGTGGTACGACCTTCACTGTTTGCGTACCAACAGCGCACTGCACACATGTCTCGAGCGACACCCAGAGGACGCGGTGCGTCCAGGTGGTGACCTATGCATGTGTGTGTGGTGCTTGAAGTCGCTGCTGAGTGGCGGTGCTGCCGGAGGTCGAGGTCAAGTGGCCCTTGGTGTTGATTCTGCCGGGAACGTGAGCCAGGTTCGTTGTGGGTGTTTTAGGTGGTCGTTCTTTACACGGTGAGACTCGGATGGTTACTCGTCGTCAAAGGTTTTGTTTTTCAATCGAAAGTGCGAAGAGAAGGAGTGAAAGCTGTTCCGCTTCTCGCGCGTAGACTGATTCCTCTCTCTAGACTCACCATCACGGATCCAAGAATACTGCCGGCGATACCGTACAGCTGCCCAGTTTCATACCGCGGGATGTTGTCATCAACTTTTACTAGAACACCTTGACAGTCTCTGGTGAGTTCCCCATTCTGGCCCCCGATACCCAGCCAGAGCAAGAGTCACATTGTGCAATGAGCGTCAGTCCCTGAAATTCTCTCGGATGTTGCAATTGTCACTTGTGATCAAGGTAGCCCTTCGTGGTCTTTTTATATATACTGGATGTAAGATACTAATGTGGTAGCCTGAGGATGGCATCTTGAGGATCACTTTTCCAAAGGTCTCTCCCCAAAGCGTCTCACACTCGCCCTCTGCGTGTTGCATTCCAATAGCGACCTTTTAGAAGCCCAGCTTCGACGCAGCCGCGTGTACAGCGTCTCGTTCAACTTATCCGCGAGCAGGTTTGCCTTCCCGAGAGCCATGCGAGTTCCAAGACAGGGTCGTCCGTGCGCATCATCCAATTTGGGCGCGCGCTGGCTGATTTGAGACAGTTGGCGCACGCTTCCATTGACTCTGACAGTCGACGTCCCGAAACAATAAATTTGCCCACCGGAGGAGGCTCTCTCTCCCCATTCGTGTCAAATGTTCCTTGGTGTGCCGAATCTTGAAGCTCGAGGCTCCGCCGCATTCGAGTTCGTCTCAAGCTGACGTTTAGCGAACGGGGTCTGTGTAAACCACATCTCAAGAGGTAGGCACATCATAACATGTTGCGATCGCCACCGTGACGGGCTTGTTCCCGGCATAGGCATTTTCCACGGACAATGCAAATTGTGTTTCCTAGCGCGGAGACTGTTGCTAATATCGTGATCCAGGTAGCCAACAGTGCTACTTCCTTGTATCCCTTGCTGAACGGAGGTCGCAGATTTGATGTCGTACCTTCATGTATGTTTTCTTATCAGCTCGATTTATGATGAGACGTCATGCCTGGCTGTATTATTAGACATCCATTAAACTCTGGTTGTGCAATCGATCGACATCGGATCAACGATCTGTAGTACGACGCTGTAGACAACCTCGGGTATCGTGAGTCCATCCTGATATTCCGAATCAATTCTCCCCACAAGATGTCACGAGGGTAAATCACGCACCATTCCGAGTCTTGCACTACGCTACTAAAGGCCGCAGTCGGATGGGGACGTCTCGACGAACGACACGTCCACCCTACCCAACTCAACCGCCTGATCATCCGTCAGGTTGTTCATCGCCGCCTCAGAGACAGTGAATCCACTCTTGGATACGTCCACAGCCAGGATATTGACGGTCGCACTGCCGTACGTGACAGCATAGCACGTCCCGCACGCCGGGGAGTCATAGCCCGTCACGGTGTAGACCCCACCGACGAATGGGAATGTGGGGAGCGACTCTAGGTCGGTGTAGCCCTTGGTCACGAGACCGTATGTCCCGGTGGAACACGCAACGTCGTCCAGAGAGAGCTCCGCGTCGTCGTAGGTAATGTCATAGCCGAGCGTGGTCTCTGTCTGCGCGAGGACACGAAGACCGGCGAGAAGAGTGACCAAAAGGGTGGTGAGCTGGTACATCGTCGATGAGAGGGGAAAAAAAGGTGTGTTGCAGTCGAGGAACACACGAGGCCATTTAAATTTTATACGCACGCGGAGAAAGCTTACCTTGGAATAACGTATTAATACTAACCGGGATCAGAATGCCCAAGCGGCGTTTTGTCCCCGCCACGCCGGATCAAAAACGCGACAAATGAAGTTGCGAGAGTTGAAGGCAGGTGACTCACCTGACATTCAAGTTGCATGCTAGCAGGTGGATCAGCGCTCGGCTGCAAGATATGTGCGACTATCATATCGAGGGCGACGTCACGACTCACCAAAATACTACCCAGACTGGCAACTGCTTGTAGCACCAGCGTACCGCACTACTACCGTGTCCATTTGCGAGACCCTAATTTCACCAAACTAGACTAGGCTGAGGCTGTGCCGCAACGCCGGTCTCGATCGAGTTACCCATTAATCACCACACCAGAAAGAGAACCCAAACGGTGGCGCGTGACGCTTTGCGTTGATCAATTGCACACAACTGGGCAACTTATTGGCATTATTGGAATGCGATGTGTTGTGACCTTCAAGTTGCGGTAAGCATCTGTGCAAGAGCTCAAATGAACGCGTCACTTGACGTTGTGCGTTGGCCACTTCTGATTGGTGGACAGGTTGCGACCGAATTGGTGTTAGTTGCCCTGCGAGTCGGGGAGGCACTGCCAGTGGCAGCCTCCCTCTCGAGTAAATTTTCAGATTCGTATGTACCCATCATACACGCATTGACAACTGTTGCTACCGCAGACACCGTCGGTGGCAAGGTAAAAAAAACATCCATAGTACCGGCGAAGGCTTTCTCTCCCTATTCGTGTCAAATCTTCCTCGATTCAGAGTGTCCCGAGTCTTGAGCGCCGATGAGTCACCCCCCTGACTGTGTTAGACAAGCTTGAAAACTGTTCACTAGTAAATTTTTTGGGTTGTGAAGTCGATCAACATCTGATCTATGGTACAAATTGTTAGACAATGTCGGGTACTGTCGATCTACCCTGATATTCAGAATCAATTCCCCTCACACAAGATGTCACAAGGGTAAATCGCGCACCATTTCCAAGCCTTGGCACCCTTGCATCATTTTACTACAGGCCACAGTCGCATGCGGACGTCGCGACGAACGACACGTCCACCCTACCCAACTCAACCGCTCGATTCCCCGTCAGGTTGTTCATCGCCGTCTCAGAGACAGTGAATCCCGCCTTGGACACGTCGACAGCCAAGATATTGACGGTCGTATTGCCATACGTGACAGCATAGCAACCACCGCACGCTGGCGAGTCCCAGCCTGTCACAGTGTAGACCCCACCGACGTATGGGAAAGTGGGGAGGGAGCCCAGAGTGGTGTAGCCTTTTGTCTCGAGACCGTATTGCCCATTAGAACATGCGACTCGGTCCAGAGAGAGACTGGGGTCATCGAAGTTGGGGTCATAGGCAAACGTGGTCGTCTCTGCCTGGGCGAGGACACGAAGACCGGAGACGACAGTGAGGACGGTGACTAGAAGGGTGACAAGATGGTACATCGTCGACGAGAGCACCGAAGGACAACTGGGGCAAAAGGCGAATGTGCTCTAGTCAGGGAGCGAATTGGGCCGTTTTATACGCACGCCGAGCAACAAAGAAGCTCATCCTGGAACGCGCACTGATCGGAGACCATGTGGCATTTCGTCCCAAGCGATTCTCGGATTAGGCAAGGGCGCGACGAGAGTCACGGACGCTCGACAAGTGAAGACATGAGAAGGAGGGTGACACCTGACATTGCCAAGGAGGTAGCTGCAAGCTATACATGTGCTATTAATAAAACATCGAGTCGGGCGGCGTTACGGCTCACCAAAATGCTACCCAGGGCTACTGGCAGCTGTTTGTTGCATAGTGTGTCAACATCATTGAAGTGTTTCGGAAGATCCTCATTTCCTCAAACCAGACTAGACTGAGGTGGTGGCTCAGACTTTGATCATGGTACGGAACACCCCGGAGGGAGACTCGGGTCAATGGCCCATTTCTTCTCAACGAAGCTCAGTGCGCTCGACGCTCGTTGGAATGAGTGACCACGACTACCCCCGTGCGTATCATGCACCGTCGCTCGAGCCAAGCGGTCGCTCGATATCATATCCAAGTCAGTGTTCTTTGCTGAGACGAGGCAGCTGCTCGGCGTTATGAAGGTACGGTATGTCCCTCAGAAGCGTGTTTCCATGCGAGTTTTGGCCATCTCTCGGCTTCGTGCTGTCTCGGATGGTAATCACCGTTCCCGGCGTTAGAACCCCGCAAGAAGAAGCTGATGCCGGATATTCAGAACCGTGGTCTTCCAAGCTTGAAGGGTCGGACAGCGTTACTCGAGAGTCGTACCATCCGCAACTTCAACAACAGACTAGACTGTCTCGGAGATGAGACTGAAAGGCTTGAAAACTATTTGTCTTACCGACTCGCTCGAGCTTCGACAGTAATCAGTATTGACTCCACACCTGAGTGATGCTTTCTTTTTTTCCCCCGTTGTGCTGGGTCATTCATTGACGGTACTCGACGCTCGTTGCACGACCTCCTGGATGGTGAGCAGGTTCGCCTCCCCGAGAGCCATGCGAGATCTAAGACGTGGTGAGCCCCTCTGACAATTTGGCAGTCGACGTCCCGGAAGACGAGTCGGACTAGTACGGTGGCCGTGTCAATGACACCAAACACGTGAGCGATGTTCATCATTTTCAACTTGAAAGTCGAAAACCAGGAACGCAGCCCACCGAGCCAAATGAAAGTTCGCCTGAGGAGTTTGACGCATAACAAAACATGAATGAAAACAAATATGTTGAGCAAGTAATAGTTAGTCAGTTGGCCCTGAAATCTGAATCCATGGCTATTGGTGAATAAATCTAGGTCGTAGGGCGCGATGATACAAAAGCATGGTTTCAGGTGATGCACATCTCTCTCCCAAGCAACGGACAACGTCCACGCACTCTGTAGTCACCAAGATTCAGCTCGAACCATCGCCACGCTCTTGGGCGAACACCGGACGACATTCATCCTCCATCTCAACGTGCGTGGTGTCGTGCTTGGAGGCGATCGTTCGGCTGCGTTGTCGTTCTCACCAACTCGTCTGATATGGGTTGGCGTTCAGTCTGACAGATACCTAGATGGACGCCCCGAGAAACGCACCAAAGCGAAGCTCCAGCGCATGAAGTGCGCCGCGGAGTGCCTCAATTTGCCGCTGAAGATCGGCTTCGCCTGCCTGGGGTCGCTGAACAACAACAGTTTGACCGACAAGGTAGGACGCGGGAATGACATCACTGAGATTGCGTACAGTGACTGTTCCGTCCTCGCTGCCGGTCGCAACGTATTTATTATCTGATGAAAGTGTGATTGATCGTAGTGATCCTCCGGGGTGATCATAGACGGGTCCGAACCGCCGATGCGCCGTGTAAGGATCCCAAAACGAGAGGGAAGACCCAACAAAGGCAGCGATAAATCTGCCGTTGCTAGATAGGGCGATGGACCCAGTTTGACTCTGCGTCTCGCCGGGAATAGTCCATTCGGAGACGGCGGAACTCGAGTCGACGTGAATGCGGCTGAGCACTTCTGAGGACAGGGAAAAGATATACTGTGAATCACCCGACCAGGCGATGGAATTGCGTGCATTCGACGTGATTGGGATGTTGCTCAGCAGCTCACCGCTCTGTGCGTTGTAAACTCGGAGCGACTCGTGATCCCATGTGGTGGTAGCGATGCGATCCCCGCCTGGGGAGAATCTCACTGATATCACCCCATAGTCGTGGTAGAGTGGACCTACGAGTCGTCTACCGGTCGAAATATCCCAAATGGACGCTCGAAAGTCTCTTGATCCCGTGGCGAATTTGGTCGAGTCTGGAGAAACATCCACCGTATAAATCTTGTCCGAGTCCGGGTGCTCTTTCACCGTGCGAGCACGTTGGCGCGTATTCTTGTTCCATACAGTGGCCACCGCCGCTGCCTCGCCACTGATGATCCACTTGCGGTCGTTTGACAGAGCAAGCGCCCAGACAGCACTGTTCGCTCTGATCGCCCGCCCGACCTCCTTTCCATCCTCGATATTCCATTGTCGGATCATCCCGTCTTCTCCACCACTCAGAAGATGTTTTCCATCCTCCAAGAAAATGAGCGACCGTACGGGACTACGGACAGTGATCCCAATCGTTCTTGCGTTGTCTGCGTAAACACCACATCAGCATTGTCCTCTCCCGCAGTCCGTACTCACTCATGGCACGACAGAGTCAGCTCACACTCCTCTAGTAATATCACGGTCAAAGGCGACAACGAAGCTGTTGATTTACATTTGTTGGCACTGCGTCCACGCGCCCGGTGGCGGCGTTAATCGACATGAATCAGTTCTCACATGTTCAGTCACCTCGTATCT
>JBBPQR010000398.1:0-11598 GCA_038092615.1 Boletus sphaerocystis | reverse complement strand
CCTCCTCGATGCTGACGAGGTTGATCCTAAATTAATCCCGCGGGACGTATTGGGGCGTGCCACGGGGTGCGTCACTCGCCCACGTGTGCCTGCCTGCTGCCGTACACACGGAAAAATCCGTGACGTGGGTAAACACCGAGAAACGATCGCAACTTGGCGTACTGCGGTCGCTCCACCGTGCCTTGCGAGAAGATCATTCGGCATGTTTCATCTTGACTATCTCGCACTATGGCTTGTCAACCGTCCGCTTCTTGCAGTGTCCTCCCTTTATCATCCCATCCTTTTCACCCTTTTGCTCAAACTTTCGATCGCTTTGATTACCTTTTGTTTTTGTGTACTTTTTCTGATTTTCAATAGACGTTCAAGAAATCGATCGGCTTGATCCACTTGTGCGGGACTCGTCGTTAACAAGCGTACAGCAAGATAGTCAACACGTCAAATTGCCATCCACTAATCACCTCACGAAATAACACAAGCGCTTTTTTAAATAAATAAAACTACGTGGATGACGCGGCCGGGTATCAGAAGAATACTGCATCGTTCGAACGCAACAAAGCTGAGAATCGTGCAAGTCGAGAACAAGATGGTTGGTAATGGTGAAAATGTTTAGGGTAACCTTTCACGCTCGGACCTGTTTCTTTAGCCCGAGTCCGTCACGCTTAAGCTTGATCGTCAAGTCTCATCCCTGACAAGACACGCTTCCAGTCCGGTGGACCACGCTTCCAGTCAGGCGGACCACGCTATAATAAAGGTACAAGAATAATATTAATCATGCAATCCATGGAACAGGGTCAAAACATACGGCTTCGACAGAATCGAGAACTTCTGGAGCGCGCTGTGCGAGCTGATTAACTGGTGCCTAGCATAAACCGGTCCGATCAGTCTACCAAACACGATCACATCACTTGAAAGGACCAAAAGCAAGAACGCACTGGTGTGGCCAAGACAACAGCGGCAGTAGCAACAAGGGCGACGATAGAAGAGAACTGCATGATCGACTCAGAGTAGGAGATGCGCAAGCCCTTTGAGTGGGTCCCCTTTTTATGCAAGGATCCACTCGGACCTTGTGCCTGAGGCCTTGAGGCTTGATGAGCCCAAACTCGTGTCATAAATATATTCGTTGTTCCGCATTCCGCCCATGCGGCTCTCTGAAGCCGTCGCATAAAAAGATGATCACTGCTGTGACAAGTCGGTGCCAATGACGGATTTCTTCAGTTCAATCGGCGTGCGAGCACGGCGAGTACGCCAGTGGGATCAGACGCGTTCCTGAACCGTGGCCGCTTTGACATTTGTCAGACTGCCATCGTGGCAACATCGTATCCAGGCTCGGGGGTTGTATCTGTCATTGTTCGTCGCGATGTGACTCGGGGTGCAGAGAGAGGGAGAGAGAGGGAACTTGAAGCTAAGCTAAGCTAAGTGTGGGTGAAAGCACGAAGCGCCTTCCGGCCGTGATCTAAGAGAACCTGGGTGTCAGCTGCGTGAGCGGACTGGGAAAGGCCTTGAAGTTGCACGCATGTGGTCGTGGGCGAACGGTTCCAAAGAACGCGACAGCGAGGGTCCAGCGATACGATTCTGAGGGGTGATTAAGAATCGCTGGGTGTGGCGGGTGGGCGAAAAGAAAACTAGTAGGCCGATCGATGAGAGAGCGGAAGAGAGAGAAACTTTATTCTATTCCTACTCGCACCAAGTATACTAGAATGAAGTCTGGTGCGCATCTAGGCTGAACGACCCACGCAGCCCTTCTTCGTTATCGCGACGCAGCCTGATTGATCGCTGGCAGTACTGAGGACCCTTTTCGGGCTCGTCCGGAGTCCCGCCGGGTTGACACCGCCGATACTTGATATTAGGAGCTGATGGGTCTGTACCCAACGGCTGGTGTCCTCAACTCGGTGTCATATTTTCGAAAACATTCAACAATCAAGGACCTGGAAAATGGACCATAAAACAGAACCGTGATAATACGCGAGGCGACTGATCTCGATCAGCAGCCTATCGAGTATACACCACATGGCCACTGTCTCTCGCTGGATCTACACAACTGGCATTTAAGTAAGCAAACGTGAGATTTCGCCATACATCAAACGTACAACAGATAGTCAACACATTACTACACGTCATATTGCCACCTCACAAGATAAACGCCATGGGTGGACGCGACCAATTACCAGAACTGAGCACTGTACATCATTCGAAAGCAACAAAGCTGGGTTTTCGAAACGTGGAAGCCGAGAACAAGATGGTTTGGAATAGTACTCACAATAAAGATGAAGGCTATCTTTCACGCTCGGATTTGTTTCTTGAGCTTTGATCGTCAACTATCCCTGACTAGACATGCCCTTGTTCCTTTGCCGACTGGAATGGAAACGGGGCTGGAGCCCCACCACGCTATAATAAAGGCACAGGAACAAAATTAATGATCCAATCCATGGAACAGGGTCAAGACATACGGCGTCGACGGACCCAAAAACTTCCGGAGCGCGCTGCACAAGGTGATTAACCGGCGCCTAGTATAAGCCGGTCCAATCAGTCTACCGAAAACCCGCCAGACGGGGACGCACTGGTGTGTCTAAGACAACAGCAGCGGCGGCAGTAGCAAGAAAGGCGACGATAGAAGAGAACCGCATGATCGACTCAGGTTAGGAGATGCGCAAACTCTTTGAGTGGGCCCCCTTTATGCAAGGATCCCCTCGGACCTTGTGCCTGAGGCCTGATGCCCAAGCTCGTGTAATAGATATATTCGTTGTTCCACAGTTCGCCCATGCGGCTCTCTGAAGCCATCGCATGGAAAGATGATGACTGATGTCACGCCGGTGCCAATGACGGATTTCTTCAGTTCAGTCGGCGTGCTCGCACGCCGAGTATGGGATCATGAGACGCGTTTCCACTGGCAGAGCCGTGACGGCTCGTCAATTGTCGGGCCACCATCATGATGCATGGCACGTCGTATCCGGGCTCGGGAGCTGTTTCTGATAATGTAAGCTGCACACTGCTGAATAACCCACCGGAGTTTCTTCCTTATCATGACGCAGCCGCGGCTTGATTGATCGCTGGCACTAAGGACTCTTTTGTCTGAATGCCCGGGTACTAGTAATACTACCGTGATATTATGTCATTGATCAGCAGTTGCCGGTGCCACAACTTAAACCACTGGATCGGTTGTTGTTAGACACCTACGCGACCAGCCAGAAAGATTGGCCGATCCTTCCATTCTTGCAGGACACCCCCAAACTGGGATGTTGATACCAAAAAAATGGATTACCCTCGCGTATCATAGATAGCGGGGGCAAACTCAATCGAGATCTAAGGTACGAAAGCAAATCAGCCTGACAATGACCAGCATTACAACTCAGGCTCCTCAACAATGCTCATGCTCATCCGCATCGCGAGCAACATGAGAGCCGGCCTTGTCCAACGCCTTGGTCACGGTGTTCGTACCGTAGCCCGTGAGGGGGCAAGCCCACGGAAGAATCCTCACACCCTTGGAATGGGTGTTACCGTGCACGTTTGACAGCGCATCGTTCAAGGAAGCTCCACGAGTGTGGGGAATTTCCTCACTCTTGTGGGTGATACTTGAAATTGGGGCCATGCAGTACCTTGTCACCAATGACAGAACCAGGCACAATATTGTGCGACAAATCCTCCTGAGGAACACTGGCCATGTGCACAGCGTGTTAACGACGTGTTTGCCATCCATTGGAGGTAAACCGCACGTTGCCTTTGCCGTTTCTGCAATGAACCCATCGCTGGAGACCGAGACGACGGAACCACTCTTACAATCAGGGACGAAGCATTTGCAGTCCTTGCATGAAACCCCCTCGACATTGGGAATTTCATGGTGGTTGACCCCAGTGGTCGACGGACTGCCGAAAGGAGAGGCCTTGACACATCCGCCACCTGTTAGGGTCGCGAATCAAAGGTACAGTAGTTGGAATTAGACGTCGCGATACGTACATGTGTATACGAGTCAGACGTGACATATGCTTGACCCCACGTCGCCCCGGGCACGCCACACATCGCGAGTCCCTTGGCTTTGTTTTGCCGGCACGGCGGTCGTACTGCAGTCCAAGTTGGAGTGGCCACATTGACCATTGCACTCCGCCCGTCAGGTATGGAGGACAGATGCACGAAGATGGATGGTTCGGAGACCAACGGGCATCACTGGCACATGGCTTGCATGCATTAGGTCCCAGTCGGAAATCAGCATTGTAGGGGGTCAACTCACCAACAAGCAAATGTCGTCGAAACTAGGAACAACAGAGCGGAAAGCACAAACATCCTCACGACGCAGCTGTAGTATAGAGACAGAAAAGAGAGAAGAACGAACTGGAGAGTAGCGGCCCTCTTGGCGGGTGGTAGCGCGTTCAATGCTTCGCCTTTTCTGTCATAGTATATCACTCGTGGTAGACCTTTGAACGTGATTGCGCTACTAGTAGGAAGATGATTAATTGAGCTAGGAGAGCAACGTTCAACAACGGGGGTGGTGGCATGGTATGATCGAATGTAACTTAAGTAAGCATGATCGGAGTGATATAACTAGATTCAGTGAGATATTCCGTTGGTGAGACAGTACTATAGCCCAATGACACAACGAATCCAAAATATGCCCATAAATGTTACGATAATCATGTAAAACCCAAATTAAAAAGAAAGGCGCAGATGAAACATCGTAACATACTTGTCGAATGCTATCGACGACCCCGTCGACGGGTTTCGGCTTCACGAACGACATCGTCGTCCTCGCCCATAAGGGGATCTGAAATGATCGGATACGTTGGTCCGACTCGTTGCACCTCTGCGTCGATGATTGGCGCCAACGTCGGCGCATCGACGTTGGTATCTCCACCGCTTTCCGTACCCGGAGATTGGGCGAATTTACTGCGACCCAACTTTACCCACCAATCTTGCACGGCCTCGCGCGCGTCGAAACCATATACTTGGATGAACCCCATATACGTAGTACAGAGAAACTCATCGTCCAACTCGTTCCCTTGGTGGAAAGCCCGTTGGTTTCGTAGCAGTGCGTCACGCCTCCGTTGGCCAGGTCCATGAGGGAGGGTAATGATCTTTCGTTTGCGCCGTACGTATCTCTGGACGGCGGCACAACGTGGTTGCCGAAGTTCTTCGTAGACGTTGAGAAGTAATGGCGTTTGGGGTTTGGTAGCGGGAAGTGAAAAAAGCATCGAGAGCGTCATGGCGTCTTCAATGCACGTCGAGGTATTGTGTGATCCGGATGGCTTGTTATGAGAAGGCGATGGTTATCGAGGTTTTTTGAAACCAATGGTCGACTCACTACCATTGGATGTGCAGCTTCTCCAACCAAAACCACTTTTCCGCTTTCATGTACCCAGGTATCGAATGGCTCATAGTGAGCAAACACAGTCGTGTTGAGTTGATCAGAAAGCTTCAAGAGTTTCTGAGCACTAATAATGAAAACATGTTGGCTCGAGGATTATTTAATATGAAATGGACGCTCACCGAGGTTCAAATAGGTTTATTCTTAGGGAATCGAGACTCAATGGGAACTCTTGTCGTACGTCGTGGGTCTGTATGGTGATACTCATGATTAGGGCGTAGTCGCAAACTGGTCCGGGTCCCTTTGCAACACTCGGGATGAGAAAGACAGGGATAAGAAAGAAGAGGGATCTTACTGTGAGTATCCCATGCATAGAACAGTCGTCTCCGAACCATCCTGTCCACTGATACGTGTTAAGCAACATCTTTGTCACGCGGCCAAGACCGACGTACACTTTTTGCGTCCAAAAGCGCTGCTAAATCTTGATCCTGCCTGGCCACATCTGCAGGAGCGACAAGGCTTGGTACAACAGGATAAGGAGCTGACGGGTGGATGCAGGAAGCGGACTTACGAAACAGTCAAGATGTTATCGCACTGTGGGAGAGGAGCAGAAGGGCCGAGTACGATGGGACGGACGATGCTTTCAGTACCATCAGCACCGATAATGACATCTGCTGTGAGCTGTAGACCGTCTTGACAGGTGACAGTGCCCTGCCATGGATCGAGAGAGACGACCTTTGAGTTGAAGCGAAGATGCACGCCAGAGTCGTTTGCAAGGTCGTAGAATATGCGGAACAGGGCGCCATACTAGGAAATCGAGGGTGAGTGTTGCCTTGAGAGAGAGGAAAACACGACGAACCTGTACACAAGTAAAGTCGGCGGGGAGTGTGTCCATGACCTTGCCGTTGATGGCAATGAGGCCGAGTTCCTCGCCGGTCGTGCCTGTCGCAGAATGAACCTCGGATAGACGTCGATAGGGATGAATGGTACGGACCATCGAGACAAGTCATTTGGTTGATTGGGGTCGATATTTGTGCGAGCCTGTCGCCAATACCCCAGTCATTGAGAATTTTGGTCATGGTTGGCGTGGATCTCACGCCTTCGCGACACTGCGGTCAAGGGTGAGCGTGAAAGGTGGACTGAGACGATTTGCTACCTTGAACAAGACATGTGCATCAAGTTGCTCGATCACGGTGACGCGATGGCCTGCTAGACGGAGAGACCAAGCGGAGGCAAGACCGGCGATGCCACCACCGACGACGACAAAGTCGAGCATGTCCTCCGCCCTTGGAGGAATGCCGGCGAGGGAAATCTGCATGAACAAGGGACATTTTTTCTTGAGGTATATATACGACCTGCTCCTGTCCGTCTTTCACAAGAGCGCATCAAATTGATGTACAAAATAGGCGTCATGCAAAAGGTCTCACGGCGGACTCGTTCCTGCACCGCCACTCCCCCATCCACCCCCACCGGGTGTCTCGATCACCAGTCGATCGCCTTTGCCCATATACACCGTCGCCTTGCCCCCGATATTCACATGTCGTGGCCCAGCCTCTTCGTCTACACCAACATCCCCGTCTTGTGCGCGCCGCTGTTTGATCCACGTATTTCGACCCATCTGCCCGTCCTCTCCTCCTGCCATTCCGTACGGCGCTCGCGTCCGTCGCTAGGGATCATTAGATGCACATCATTTGCAAAACAAATCACTCGCCTCACTCAGGATCGACACCTGCAGCGGGTGGGTCACCTCGATCTCTCGAACGACACCGTCTCCGCCACGCCACAACCCATTGCCGCCTGATCCAGGGCGCAGTCCGAATCGATGAAGAAGAACGGGGTACCGACGTTCGAGAATCTCGACATCCCCGATTCGCGTGTTTGTGATGTGTGTGTGCACTCCTGACGTACCGTGCCAACCCGGCCCGGCTCCCGATCCACCCGCGATCGTCTTTTTGTCGATCATCAGTCCATGTCCATTTTAGGAACTGTACACCTTGCCTCATAATAGCCCCACCCCGCAACTGCAACCCCGTCGCTCTTCTTTCCCCCAGTGCCAAACGTAATGTTGCTACACAATCAGCCCCAATGTCCAATCCAAGCTTGCACACTCACTTTGTACATCCCTGGCTCGCGGCACAGGCGCGGAAAGCCTTCAACACAACGTCGACGATGCGCTGAGACGTGAGCACATTTCCGCCGCAGACCGCGGCCGTCCGAGACGGCGACAGCACCGATTTCTTGGGGATGCGCACTAGTGTCCTTGCTCATCAGCACCCTCTCCCTCCGAAATGTGAATGTATGCACCGTCCAGTGGCACCAGACAGCCAGCATTCAGCGGAATATCGACATCCAACATCGCCCGCATACAGTAGATCACAGCAGAGTGTACAACCGAAATCGGTGAATTCAGGTTCCCCCGGACTTCGCAGCCAGTGCCTTCAAAATCGAGCACCGCAGACCGTGTTCCCTCGTTAATATCCACCCTCAGTCGGATCTAAACCAATATCAGCTCCATGAAATGAAACAGAGAAATGAATACGCGCAGGCGTTCCATCGTCAAGATAGTCCTCCGACGTCAGCACATTGCGTCCCGCCCGTTTCGCAACTTCTACCAACAGGTTTCTTACCGAGTTCTCCGCATTTGCCCGAATATGATACATGTACTCTTGCACCGTCTTCAACCCATACTCATCGACCACTAGAGGACACGTGAGCAATTGTCCGGGACACACAAACCACCCTCACTTGCGCGGAGCAACTGCACACCCTTGTAGTTTGCTGCGATTTGCTGTCACGGAGCACTCAGCCAACGTGTGCATACACCTCCGATCCAAATTCACGCACCGCCTTCAAGTCGCTCTCCACGTCTCGCATGTTCCGGCAACCAGAACTACCCGGATACCGGGCCGGTTTCTCGACCATGTACTCGTACAGCCCCTTTTGATCAAACACGCCCTCATCCACGATTTTGAAACTGACAATCTCGGCGCCTTCCTCAAAGATGCTCACAGATGTGGGCGGCATCGAACCAGGTAGGATTCCCCCAATGTCTGCGTGGTGCCCGCGCGAGGCGGTGAAGAAGATGATCTCGTTCGTGCCCGTGTCAAAGACGGGAGTGATGAGCGTGATGTCTGGGAGGTGTCTGTCGCACGGGTGTGGTCAGCATGAGGGATCAACAGAAAGCAGAGCATAGTGGGGCACGCACGATCCGCCAGCATGAGGCGAGTTGGTCATCAGGACGTCCCCGTCCTTGAGCGTCTTTCCGTGGAGCTTCATCTGATACTTGACAGCACTGTCGATAAGACCAAAGTCGGGTTGCGTAATAGAGTTGGGTAGGAAGGGATACACGTACAAGCTCATCGATCCCAGGTGGATGGGAATAAAGGGTGCGTTTGCGACGAGGTCACCATCGGGTGCGAAGAGCGCACACGAGAAATCCAGTCTCTCCTTGATGTTGGTGCTGATGGACGTCTGCTGGAGCGATCTTCCCATCGCTTCTGCGACGCTCATGAAGCGATTCGCAAACAGTGTCAAAAGGATGGGGTCGGGTCCACTCTGGTTCGCCATGTCTGAACGTGTGGTGTTGATGACAAGCCGTGAGCGCTTGAGCGTGGAGTCACTGTTATCATTTGCAGGTCATGTGTCCCCATGCTCACACGCGACCTTGTATCATTATTCTCAAGCAAGTACTCTGCGCAAGATACCAACTATCCTCTCAACTTCCTCTACTGTATTATAGTGCACGAGAGAGATGCGGACAACACCGTCAGCAGGATCCAGCTTGGGCGTAACATTGGAAATCAGGCTGTACGCGTAAAAGTGACCAAATCGAATACCGATCTATGCAACGTACAAGGTCAGAAAGTGGACATTAGCCAGGAAAACTAGACGCACGTCTCCTTCCTTATCAAATTCGGCCACGATATCCTTGCTCTTGATTGCCCGTTGACCGATGACCACAAAGGAAACCGTCGGTACCCTTGACAGGTCAATTCCATTCGTGCCAACGAGGCGAACACCCCTATCATATTGCTGCTTGTCCGTGAGGAAGGAAAGCAGCGGTTTCAAGAGGCCTTGCTCATGCTGTGCAATTGCAGCAAATGTCGCTTCCAAATTGTTTTCGGGTGTGAGCGATAGGAGATACGGGACGACTCCACTGGAGCCGTGAACGAGTTCGTAACCAGGTCCGCCGACCTGGATCTTCATCGGGCTCTTGTCTACCGCCAGAAAGTGATGGCTGATCGACTTGAGTGATGACTCGAGCGCAGCAGTACGAATATAAAACGCTGCATTGTGCGCGCCATACACCTGTATGCATGACGTCAACTTGGCCTCAATGGGTGCCGATAAACACGTTACCTTGTATACAGAAAAGACGCAATAGTCGATATCCCATTTCTGGACATCGATCCGTCTGTGTGGTGCGTACGCCACGCAGTCGACAGAGACTTGAACCTTGGGTGCGCCAACTTGTTTCGCTCGCTGCCTGAGCGCGACGACTATATCCTGGATAGGATAGATCGATCCAAGAATGTTTGAGCACGCCGTGACGGCGACAATACGCGTCTTGGGCGAAACGAGGGAAAGCAGACCGTCTGTTTCGTAGGTCAAAGAGTACGGATTGCCCTCTTCGACCGCGACAGTGCGCCAATACTTGATAATCGCGCCGCGGCGCTCTGCAAGTCGCTTCCAGGGTCCATTGTTCGCTGCAAGTCGAGGGTCATCGATCATCATGCGGGGCTGTCATGACGAGTGGAGATCATTACCCTCGTGTTCTTCGGTGATGATGAATTCGTCTCCAGGCTGGATATCATCATCCAGCGCCCTAGCAATGTTTTCAAGCACCATGGTCGAACTGGGTCCGTAGCCCACTTGGTCGACGGAAGGAGCATTGAACAGCAACGCTGCGGCAACCGATCCCTCCGATACGCGCTGGGTGCTCTGTATGCCGATGGAATAGTCTGCACCGAGCTGTACGTTTGTGTTACTGAGATAATCAACGATGTTGTCGATCACTTGTTGGGCTGTTTGAGAGCCGCCTGCATTGTCGGCGTAGATGTAACCAGTGCGCAAAGAAGGGAAAGAGGCGCGAACTTTGGCGATGTCGAGACTACTCATTTCCTGGTCACCAAGAGAGGTTGGAGATAACAGGCTGGGAATATTTATGACCCATGGATGATCATCTGACGCGCCATGAGAAGCACAGAATCATTCCAGCTCGCGAAACGGCTAGCGGTGTGACTTGATATTACGTGATTGACAAGTTTACTAGTGAATATTAGCCCCGTTCGTACCAAACAAGCCGTTGACGGACCGTCTGACCACGTGAGTGGGTTTATTTTATCCTTCGTTGTAACTTCCTGCCCGCATCGTCTGACATAGGTTCGTCGACATGGCTCCTTGCTACATAGTAGTTAAGGTTGATGCGGTGGAAAAGGGAGATTCATCGTGTGTTTCGAGAAAGGTCTAAGGTAGCTTTGTTTTTGAGGGACCCGGTGTGGTGAGGGTGGGAATAGAATTTCAGGTCGGCGGTGTACGTGTCCTTGCTGAGGTGGAAATTGAAGTCAGTGAGAGTAGTCTCTGGCAGGCGCAATCAACTGATCATTGACACCATAAGCAGGAATTGGAATGGCATGATAGACAGATCCCATCTGACGAAGAGCCTGGTGGTATTGTTGTGAACCAGCAGACTCGCAATGGCCAGTTCATAACAATACGCTCCTTCTAAGTCGCTGTCGTTCGTAGGCTGACCATTTTTGTATGAGACCACTGTCATGGAGAACAAGGAACAACATGCTCATCTCAAACAGAGCGTGCTGGAATTTGAAGTGTGAAGCTTTGAAGAACCGCTTCACCCCTCAAATTCCGGCATCTGTTTGGTGGCACCAGGTTGGAAAAAGCCTTGTCTGGTGGAAATGTGGGCGGTCGAGCCTAGCACCATATTTTCCAACATGAGTGCATGTGCTAAAACAGTTTCGAAGTCGATATGTAGTAACAAATCGTTTGGAGGGAGGGGCTCAAATGCGATGCATATTACTGTTCAGTGAACGAGTTATTTCAGTAGGGCCTTACCAACCAGCATCAGATGAGTTAGCCAGAGGGATTATTCGGTGATGAAAATGATCAGTGAGTGTTGCAAGCGGCTGCGTGTATACGGTGAATTGATGGCACTGAATCGATGACGTGAAATTTCTCAACCAGTAGACTTGCATCATATATCCATGTTAGTGACTGCTCGGACGGAAAGTCGCCGCCGCGTTCCATACAACGTTGGGGAGAAAGAATGATACGTAATATCATTCCGT
>JBBPQR010000397.1:0-11633 GCA_038092615.1 Boletus sphaerocystis | reverse complement strand
CAAGGTTCGTGTCTCCGACCTTCATTTCCAGTGATGCTCAAGATACGCCGTACAGCATACGTACGTTGACCAATCACCTTTGGTTGCACGGCGCCTGGGTTTCGCCTCGCTTCCGCTTGCCGTATTGGCCATCCTCATCGCTCTTCAATCCTTCAATCCTGTCTGCTCCCATCACTTGCGTGATCAATGGGATCTGTACCCTTTGGCGAAATGGATAGCAACGGGCATGTCGTTTTGGCTGTGGTACGTCAATCTGTGTATTGTCGGTATTATACTCATTATTGGATGTGTCAGCTTCCTAGCACTCAAGGTTCTTTTGGGCGTAAACCTGATTTCATATGCTGGTATTCGCAGAACAGGAATGGAAGCTCGAGCAGCGGCTGATCATGTTAATGATTTCGGTCGTGATCCCATTGGAGAAGGCATCGAAGAACGAAAGTATAACAAGCAGTTGCAGAAAATGATTGATAACTGGCGAGACGATGCTGTCTGCGTGAGTGAAATTGGGGAGGGACGTGGCAACAATAAGCTAGAGACTACAGGGAATGGGAAAAGTCGTGTTCCATTAGAGGATCTCACCCGTTTTACAATGGTAAAACGTATTTGGTGAATATAGAGGTTGGCACCATGTTTCCCACACTTTCAAGTTTATAAGCTGTTACGACAACAGATGAGGTAACACTTACTACACTTGTTCCACTAGTGTTTGTGAGTACTATGGTGCAACCTGCAGTTCAGTAGGTACTCAGGGAAATTGATTAGGAACATTAAGGTAGTGGCTCCTTTTGAAGTACAAAGTGTACTTCAGAGTGTTACACAATGGAATAGAGGAGCAAAAGTAGTCTCAAGTGGGAACACTCACTTGGGATAGGTGAAACATTGGTAGAACCAAGTATCTTGCTTTGATGAGCAGATAGAATGAATCAAGAGATAACTAAAGATAAGATGAGCTGTAAGGGCTCTCCTTAAATGTACAGACATGTTTGTACATATAGTGGCTCAAATAAGTGTCTCAATGTTGGGCCATTCTAGAAAGACTTCATATTTACAAGAGAACTAAAATGTATCAGCTCTGACTCTTGCAGGGTTATCAATAGCCCTAACTCCTGCCCTGAAAATGAGCCCTTAGGCATGTGATTTGGCTGTCATAGCAATGAGATATAACAATTTCAAAATGATATGTCATTGGGATACTTATTTGAGTATGATGTTATCAGTTATCTTTTAGTAAATAACATAATGTTCTGATGGGTGCTATGCTTCAACCCTGTCTTATTATGTAACTTACCTAACCCTGGGCACTATAAAGAGCAGAAATACCACCCAACTAACCCATGAAGCCCATTTCTACCTCTGCTAGAGCCCATATCCTCTTTTTCTCTGAATCTGGCCTTTCTGCTAGGAGAATATCCTCCCAAACTGGTCTGGGGAAGTCCACTGTGGCCAGGATTATCAAAGAGATTCATCCAGACAGGGAAAACATCAAATTAGGCCCTCTTTTCAAGCTTTCTTCTACTGGTAAAAGAAGAATTGTCTCTAGTATTATCACTGGCAAGGTTAAAAATGCTATCCAGGCAACTCATCTCATCAATTCTACCCTCTCATCTCCTGTCTCTTCCCAAATCATTCGCAATGTGCTAAAGTTAGCATCTCTAAAGGCTGTAGTCAAGAAAAAAAACCACTCTTGTCTATGAAGCATAGGAAACATAGGCTGGACTTTGCTCTCAAGCACCAACACTAGACTGTGGAGGACTGGACTAGGGTAATTTGGTCAGATGAGACCAAGATCAATAGGAGTGGGTCAAATGGAAGAAAGTATATGTGGAAAGTGGCAGAAAAAGCTCTGCAAAACAAAGAGATACAAGAGATAGTAAAGTTTGAAGAAGGTTCTTTGATGGTTTTGGGATGCATGGCTAGAATGGAGTGGGGGTCCTTGCAGAGGTGGAAGGGAGGATGAATACTGAGTAGTATATCTCCATTTTGGAGGATAATCTGCTTTCTACTATGGAAAATTCTAGGATCCCTGAAGGGAGCATTATCTTTTAATAAGATAATAATCCCAAGCATATTTCTAAAAGGGCCCAGGAGTGGCTGAAATCTCAAGGTATCGAGATCCTTGATTGGCCAGCATAATCTCCAAACCTTAGTCCTACTGAGCATCTCTAGAAAATCCTCAAAAAGAAGCTTAATAGCTACAGTATGCAATATTAGTAAGGGGGGTTTAGGAGTTTTGGGAAAGGATTGATGTGGAATGGGGAAAGATAGAGGTTGAGGAATGTCAGAGATTAATAGAAAGCATGCCTAGAAGACTAAAGGCAGTGATAAAGGCAAAAGGAGGGCATATAAAGTACTAAAATTATAGAGTACAAATGTTGCTCAAATAAGTGTCCCAATGACATGTCATTTTGAAATTGTTATATCTCATTGCTATGATAGCCAAACCACATGCCTAAGGGCTCATTTTCAGGGCAGGAATTAGAGCTATTGATGACCCTGCAAGGGTTAAAGCTGATACATTTTAGTTCTCTTGTAAATATGAAGTCTTTCTAGAATGGCCCAACATTAGGACACTTATTTGAGCCACTGTATGTATGTTTGTGGAATGTTTTGTGGTATTCTAGCAAATAGCATATAATGCTCTTATCTGTGATATAGATGCTATCCAATGAAAGTAAGAGCTCATATGATGAGTAAGGATGATGTGATAGTGGTACAATATGTCAGTCTAGTTTAACCAAAGCATAATGCTAAGGTTAAATCTCAACACTTCTTCTCACTAGTGATTCTACAGCCTGGCCCAGCCCAAAAGCCCCGGCCTGGGCCTGGCTTAAGGGGCTAACAGCTTCACAAAATCACAGGTCTGGCTCTAGGCTCCTAAAGCCCCTAAAAATGGCCAAGCCTAGTTTGAAAGCCTGAGCTTAGGCCTAGGCCATGGCTTGATATAAATTGCTACCAAAAAACAAAGTACAAGACAAAAACATAATATGAGTATGTATTAGTAGACTTGAAAGTAAACTATTCATTAATGTTAAGAAAATTATCATTCCACTCATCCTCACTTGCATCCTTATTGTCATCACCAGAATCTTGCTTTTCACACACTTCTGGAGCAAGCAAGGGATCCCCTTGAAGCAAGATACTCAACCTTGTACTACACTTCAGGAATTGAAATGCTTTCATGACATTAGCCTTGAGACAGTTGCAGCACTTGCTGATGGTTATCCCTGTAGACAAGAACACACGTTCTGAAGATATGGAGCTGGCCATGATGGGGAGAAAGTCCCATGCCAGAGATCCCCACACTGGGTATTGTGTAGAGTGCATTTCCCACCACTGCATGATGGTGATGTCACTAAGGTGTTCTCGCACATTGAGATAGTCATGGAAACCTTGCAGCCATGGATGTGTGGGATCACTACCACATTTGCTGCTCTGGTTCTAACTGACTGTGTCCTCGTTTGTTGATGGACATTGAACCTTTAGAGCAAGCCCAATCTTTGAGTGATAGATTGGGTGAGTGATACTTGTACAAGGAGACAACGTTGGTAGTTGCCAGCATAGACAGCGATGATGATATAGAGGTTTGCAATGGGGACGTAGAGTAAACACAACAATAGCATCCATTGGCAACAGTGGATGAGTCTGGCAAAGAGGAGTGGATTGAAGAAGATGAAGAGAGTGGTAGACAAGTATACAAGGCCCCCTACTAAAGGGGAGGAGATACAAATGAATAGGACTAAGGAAAGAGAACTAGACAACAGAGGGATAGGTTTATATAGTGAGAGGTGGCATGATTAGGGCAGGTCATCTGTGTTCTAGATAAGGAAAACATGTGGAAACAGCAAGGTGTCCATGAGGCATGACATCATAGATAAGGTGATGGTCTGGATCCTTGGTCTAGGCTGATGTCACATGATCCCCAGATCACATGATTGGTCACGTGATATGGAGTGAAGTGAAGTCACATGCCTGTACAGTAGAGGAGTCATGTGATCGAGGTCACGTGATCCGAAAAAGAGAAAAATGATAAGTTCAAATCGTAGAGTACGAAGAATTGAAAATGAGACGTTACGGGTCCTGAACTACAATACTACCCCCCATTCTCCAGCTTTGAGGTCTAGCTTTGAGTTGGAGAATTCTGTGTAGGAGGGACCGAAAGGGGAAAAGAGAGATGTGAACATTATTTCAGAGATTCCGTGAATAGGACATGGTGCCGCAGGATGAAGCTTGTGAAAGTCGTTTATTGCCTCTTGGGCATGGGAGAGATTAATGGCAGATTCCCAGCTATGGTCTTCTTCGTTTCAACCTTTCCAATAAACCAAATACTGTAGTTTGCCGTGATAAAGATGTGATTGGACAACATGGTCGACCTCGTATTCTTCATGACAATCTTCTGTCACATTGATGGGATCTGGTTTAAATACAGGTTGACTGGCCTGCAGTGCTTTGTATGGTTTGACTCTGGAAATATTTATGGTGGGGTGAATGGAGATGGTGGAAGGAAGAATAAGTTTGATGGCATTAGGGAGGACGGAGGAGATACGATATGGGCCAATGAATTTCTGTGTTAATTTACATGCAGGATAAGGGAGTTTGAGATGATTGGTGGATAACCAGACCAGATTACTGACGGAGTAGGAGGGGGTGGAGGATTGTTTAGATTCTGTGGATTGCGTCATGCAATCATGGGTTTTTTTTGCAGAACTTGTTTAATTTTGTCGTGAGAATGACCAATGTTTTTTGCTAGCGACCCCCCAGGAGTCATAGTGGAGATTGTGGGTTCCGATCCCATGCGTGGTGCGTAATTTCGCATAACAGAAAAAGGGGTGGTGCCGGTAGTAGTGGTGAGTGATGAGTTATGTGTGAATTGTGCCATTTTGAGCCATTCGGCCCAAGACTCTTGTTGTTTTGCTATATAGGCACGTAAATAGCTGAGGATTTCGCGGTTAATGTGTTCTGTTTGTCCATCCGTCTGCAGATGATAAGCTGTCGAGAGCTTTTGAGATATGCCCAAGATTTTATACAACTCAGTTGTGAATTCTGAAACAAATTGTGGTCCCCTATCAGAGAGGATTGTGGTGGGAAGTCCGTGGAGACACCAGACATGGTCTCTAAATAATTTAGCTAAATCAGAAGAAGACTTTGTTTTTAAACAAGGGAAGAGAACAATTTCTTTAGAAAATCTATCCATGACTACTCTTATGGAATCATAACTAGAAGAAGGGGGTAGTCCTGTGACAAAGTCAATAGATATATCTTCCCATGGGTGGGAAGCAATGGGTAAAGGTAGAAGTTTCCTGCCAGTGGCATTGACGATCCCTTCGTGAGGGAGCACACCTGGCAGTATTCGATGTAAGAAGAAATGTCTTGGGTGGCACTGGGCCACCAGTAGAAACATTTAATTGAGGAAATGGTGCGGTTGCAGCCAGGGTGACTGGCGACGGGGGAATTGTGGAAAAGGGAAATTGTTATCGGATGAGCTATAACACTTGCCTTTGCACTTGGACTACACTACGAATGGTACACTTTATGTTAACCTTTCTTATCTTATCAGATAACGTCACATGACTGGTCATGTGACCATCCAGTTATCTGTTTATGATCTTATCTATATCTTACCCCTAGGAGAAGTCACGTGATACTAGCACGTGACATGCTGACTAATGGTCTAGGCCGACAACGTCATAGTCTAGGCAATGATGTCATAGATGACATCATACCTCATGTCCACCACATGGACTCCTAGTTGACCAGCCCTACATTGAGTACCCACACCTGCCCTTAACCATATTCTACATATATATACGACTCCCTGTATTTGATAGTTCCCCAGTCTATTCACTTTGGTTCTTACCCGGTTCCCCACGTCCAAACTGCCTGAGCATCCTAGTGGAGGGCTATCTTCCCTCTTTGCCAGTTATGCCACTGTAAAAGGCTTTCTACGACGACTCCTCTACATCACCTTCGCCGTCGCCCTTGATGGGCTTGCCTTATTTATGGTTGAAGTGATGCTCCGCAACAGAAATAAGTTCATTCTGGAAAGGAGGCATGAAAACAATGCTGTTAGAAGAGCGGAAAAGTTTGTCCAACACGTAGTATTTGTATTTGTTAATTGCATCTAGATTAAGTTTAGAAGATTTGAGGCGTAGTTTAGTTTTGAAATTGGGAGAAAGAGATATGGAGAATATGGCTTGGATTTCAGTTGAACCGAAACCTTTTTCATTTCGTTGTGACTCTTGGAGAGTTGTTGTTTCTGTAAGTATTGGGTTTTCTATTTTTTCAATAATTAGTTGAGCGATACGATCGCCTTTAGATATGTGGAATGGAATGGAAGTGTGATTAAACAGGATTACTCCAATTTCTCCCCTAAAATCAGCATCAATGACATCAGCCATGACATTGATTTTATTCTTGAAGGCGAGACCTGAACAAGGAGCAATCCTGCCATAGGTACCCATGGGGAGTTGAATCTTGACATGGGTGGGGATGAGTGATTGATCGTGGGCGGAGATGTCAAGATCGATGGTGGAATAAAGGTCGAAGCCGGCAGCTTTGATGGACCCCTTGGTAGGGAGGCGGGCATCAGAAGAGGTAAGGGTGATAGGAATAGAAAGGGATTGTGAGTGGAGGGAGGAAGGAGGAAAGACCGTGATGTTTTCATTAAGCCGATCGATGGTGTCACCGTGGTCCGGTCAGCGGGAAAGGGCGTCCATGCGACTGTTCGTAGAGCCCAGTTTGTAAATGAGGGTATAGTTAAACTCTTGCAAAAGTTCATGCCAGCGGGCTTGTCTCCCCGAGAGTGTCTGTGGTTTTTTCCAGTATTTGAGATTTTTATGGTCGGTTCAAATCTTGAAACTTGTTTTTCCGATAAGATAATGACACCATTCTTCCAGGGTGTGGATGATGGCCAGCGGCTCTTTGTTGTAGACAGGGTAGTTTTGTTCAGCGGAAGAGAAGGAGTGGAAAAGGAATGTACAGGGACGCCAGTTATTATCCTCTTCTAGGATGGAGAGAACTGTGCCAGTGGTGATGTCGCTGGCGTCTGTTTCAACGTGCATTTCCTTTGAGGAGTCTGGGTAGGCGAGAAGGGGGGCTTTGGTGAAAGACAGTTTGAGTGTGTCGAAGGCCTTCTGTTGAGCCTCTCTCCAGACGTAAGGGATGTTCTTCCATGTAAGGTCATTAAGTGGCTGAGCTGTTTGGCCAAAGTTACTGATAAAGCATCAATAATAGTTACAGAGTTTGAGAAAAGACTGGAGTTGTTTCAATTTTATTGGAGCTGGCTAGTCGAGAATTGTGCTGACTTTATTGGACTGCATGCCAACACCATTGATGGAGACCGTCATGCCAAGGAAGGCAACTTTGTCAGCGTTAAAAATACATTTTTTGGGTTTTGTGTAGAGGTTATTGTTGTGCAATCATTGCAACACCTCCTTGACAACTTCTGAATGTTGATTGTCCATTTGATTTTTTGTAAAAATGCACATGTCATTGAGGTAGACAATGACAACCACATACATGTCGTTAAATATGTCGTTCACCATTTGTTGGAACGTAGGGGGGGAGTTGGTCATGCTGAAGTACATGATGACCAGTTCATAGGCGCTGAGAAGCGTGACAAAGACAGCTTGCCATTCGTCGCCTTCTTTAATGCAGACATTATTGTAACCCCACCTAAGATCTAGGCAGGTAAATTTGTTAGCACCTTTGAGGCAGTCAACCAAAGATGAAATTAAGGGAAGGGGATAAGAATTTTTTATGGTTCCGTCGTTTAAATAGCAGTAGTCCATGATGAGGCATTTTTCACCTGTCTTCTTTGGAATAAAAAATACTAGAGCCGTTTGTGGGGATTTTGATGGGCAGATGTAGCCCTTTTCTTGTTTGGATGATATGAAGTTGCAAACCTCTTCTAGTTCAGTATCAGAGAGAGGAATGATGCGACCTTTTCGCGGTATAAAGTTGGGTTTAAGGTTGATAGCATGGTCCCATGGCTTGCGGACTGGCATGCATTTGGATTCTTCTTTACTGAATATGTCGAGGAATGCGTGGTATTGAGGTGGTACTTTGTCAGCAAGTCCTTCCTCAATGGAGCGGATATTGGCATTCCAGATGCCATTGGTGAAGTTGGCTGCATTGATTGCTTTGCAATTTGCCATGCAGTGGGTAAAAGAAATCATTTTATTGACCCAGTCAATGAGTGGGTTGTGGCGTTTAAGCCAATCGCAACCTAGATTAATACTGTGTGTTCCAAGGTCAATGATTATAGCATCAACACTCTCGGAATGTCCGTTGTAAGAGAAGATTAAGGAAATGTAGTTCGTAATATTACTATGTGAGGAAGAGGAGCCATTGGTGTTGGAAATGGAACGCGGGTGGGATAGTTTTTGGGTGGGCATTTTCAACGATTGTACCCATTTTTTATCAATGAAAGTGTGGCATGCACTGCAGTCGAGTAGAGCTTTTCTATGTGTTTTTTGCCATTTGGAGTCATTTTTGAAGTAAACCTGTAGGTCGACGTCAAATTCGTCTCCATCTGATATTTGTCTGTTTAGTATAAGGTTAAGGTCGACGTCAAATTCGTCTTCATCTGATATTTGTCTGTTTAGTATAAGGTTAAGGTCAGAGGAGGTTTCTGACAAAGAAGAAAGAATTTTATTTTTATTTTTTACCAATGGAGAATTAGGCACACTATTTTTTAATTACTGTGCCGCACTCTTTGAAGACGCTCCTTCGGAATGTGTAGCAAGACTAGATAAATTGTTCAGTGAAATCTCGTCATCCGACCCACTGTTCATCTCCCCAAGCATAGAAAATCAGTTAAGTGTAGGAAAAGAAAAGGAAGAAGAAGATAAAGTAAAATTACATCGGTTGGAATGTTTGGATTTAAGGTCCTTTGCCGAATGAATACCTCCCTGGTTCATTTGGCCTTGCCTTTTCCCTTCAACCCTTCAGTGGCAAGTTGTTGAGCCTGTGTTGTAAACAGGTCGAAGTAGTAGGCCTTGGCTTCTTTGTTTTGCCAGGCCGGAGTAGATGAGGAAGTGGTGGTGGGAACAACAGGCAGTGTAGATGTTATACCTGTTGTCAGGATGAGTTCGATTTCTTGTACGTTGGTATGAGGGGGAATGTAGTGGGTTTTGCCTATAGTCGGGTCGAAGATGGGACGACCGCGGGGCTTCCTTGGTTCCTTGCAGTTGGCCAATAGATGACCAACCTTGTTACAGTTGTAACATTTGCAGGTTTCAGTTTGCGATTGGACAGCCCGCATGTCCATTGGTGCCCCCCAACCGGGCTGCATACCGACCTCAGTAAATCGAGGCTCGACCTGAGGTCTGGTTGGAAGATTTTGCCTTTCAAGGCGCATGGTAGTGAATGTTTTGCCAATCTGGTCGGCTTCCTTCTGCCATGTTGCCAAGGTATCCTTGATAGGCGGGTTGCGTATAGACAACTGAAAGTATATTTGGTAATCAAGCTGCTCTTTGTATAGTCGTAGTGCAGTGGAGTCGGTTATGGCCAAGTCAGCATCCTTGTGGAGCAACTCAAATTGTTGTGTAAAGATCTCCACGGGGAGATTGCCTTGTTTGAGTGCTACCAAAGATATGTACACTTCTTGTTTTAACACATTGATTCAGAAGAAATTTTCAATTTCTTCCTTGAGTGTTGTCCACAAGGGCCACATAAGGGCGGACGTTGCGAGAGTTGATCTCAGCTCTGTGTATTTCTCCATTATGATACAGGCAAAGTTTTCTGCCTTCCCATTCATTCGCAAGAGAACTGTGGCAGCTCGTTGACGGTTGTCTAACCTGTCGTGACACTACACCCAAATTTCTACTCACACCCACCACAAGCGGAAGGTGTTGCGATTGCCATCCCAGGTGCCGGGCTTGGCAATTAATTTTGCCAGTAAACTGGCCCTTTGATACACCAGGGGTGGACCGTCAAATAACAGGCTTAGTGGTTCGCCATTTGCGTCAGTGCGATGACAAGGGGGAGGAGCAGCAGCAGCAGTCTGGGTGGTGATGGAAGCTTGTAACATATTCTGCATGGTGGTCATGGCATTGATGATGTCTCACCATGTTAGGCCATCTGGGGTTACACCTGACATTCTAGGGGAGGAGGGTGCAATAGATGGAGAGGAAACTGTAGATGAATTTATCCTCGGTGATACTGGGATGGGCAAGTCAGAGTGCTGCATGGATGCAATGATGAGAGGTTAGTCGCTTCTTCTGTGCAGATGTATTTGGTGAGACAGCTGAGGTTACGTTGGTGTCAGTGGCATTTAATGGGTAAAGCGATGGCAGGAGTGGAAGAGCAGTGGCGATGGAGTTCTGCTAGAAGAGGGAATAGAGGCGCTGCGAGTACAGGCTCAAGCAGGTCGTCGATGTGAATATATCTGTGGAAGAGAGCTACGTCGTCTTTGACTGGAAGGTCATTGTTGGGGTCGATGTTGTCAGGGTTCTCTGGCAACAAATAGTTGGCAGGCAGGGGTGTGGGTTGACAGTTCAAAGTGAAAAAGTCGATGGCATTTTTTTCTCTTCTGCGTTCATAGTGGGAGAGGAAATGAGTGCGCATAAAGGTTCTAATATGTAAAAAGGGGTGTTCGAGGGAACAGGCCTTTGGTAGTCCTATTCAAGTGTTGACAGACGTTGAACCTTTAGAGCAAGCCCAATCTTTGAGTGATAGATTGGGTGAGTGATACTTGTACAAGGAGACGACGTTGGTAGTTGTCAGCATAGACAGCAATGACGATATAGAAGTTTGCAATGGGGACGTAGAGTAAATACAACAATAGCATCCATTGGCAACAGTGGATGAGTCTGGCAAAGAGGAGTGGATTGAAGAAGATGAAGAGAGTGGTAGACAAGTGTATAAGGTCCTCTACTAGAGGGGAGGAGATACAAATGAATAGGGCTAAGGAAAGAGAACTAGACGACAGAGGGACAGGTTTATATAGTGAGAGGTGGCGTGATTAGGGCAGGTTGTCTGAGTTCTAAAAGGTTTAGGGTAGGTAAATAGAAGTATGATAAGGAAAACATGTGGAAACAGCAAGGTGTTCATGAGGCATAACATCATAGATAAGGTGATGGTCTGGACCCTTGGTCTAGGCCAATGTCATGTGATTCCCAGGTCACATGATTGGTCACGTGATATGGAGTGAAGTGAAGTCATGTGCCTGTACAGTAGAGGAGTCATGTGATCGAGGTCACATGATCTGAAAAAGAGAAAAATGATAAGTTCAAATCGTAGAGTACGAAGAATTGAAAATGAGATGTTATGGGTCCTGAACTACAACATTGTTCTTGCTCTCATTGTTATGGAGACTGCTGCGACATGACATGTCGACAAGAAGACCATCAAGGTCATAGATAAAGCAGTGAGGAGTGGGGTCATTGTGTGGAGAGTGCCTTTTACAGTAGCATAACTAGCAAGAGGGAAGGCAGCCCTATACTGTAGTGCTCAGGCAGTTCAAATGTGGAGAACCAGGTAAGAACCAAGTGAATAGACTGGAGGATATCTAGAGTACAGGGTATGGTATATATATGTAGGAGATTGGTTAAGGGCAGGTGTGTACTCTAGTTGAGGGCTGGTATAGAAGGTAGTCCATGAGGTAGACATGAGGTATGAGGTATGACTATGTC
>JBBPQR010000396.1:0-11650 GCA_038092615.1 Boletus sphaerocystis | reverse complement strand
ACAGACATGCCACGCACCTTGATCCAATCCGCACCCGCGCCAATGTGTCGACGGACAGTCTTGATACACGCGTCTCGCCCGTCTGCGATGTCGGCGCCTGTGATGCCATCGACGCCCTCTCTATCGACATGGATAACGCCCTTGGGGCCTAGACAGACCGATCAGTATCTCCACGCTATGTCCATATCCACTATCCCCATTCGGAACGCCCACTCTACCCCATCAGCGGACTTTTTGCGATGATAAGGAGGGTAAAAAAATAAAAGGAAGCAATGGGGTACGACACGCTAGTCCAAAGAGGTGGGAAGCGAGCAAAGAGACATCAAAAGAGACAACGAGAAAGCGAAAGCGAATGGAGAAAAAAGAAGCCAGGACGGATATGAATGGCATGATGAATCAGGGGGGGATGGCGTCAAACGGACGCACCGTAGCTACCTGTAGGTACGATCCCCCGAGAGGCACAAAAATACCGCGGGCCAGGGACGATGCCAGTGGAAATACACTTGCGGAATGCAACGTCGGCGTCGGCTGCACCCTCCGTTCCAAGGTCGCTGCAAGACACGTTATACGTGAGTGACCAGGGCCATCGACGGGCCCATCGATACCGATAAGCGACGTCTCCAAACGGGTGGCGACACCGCCCGACACGTTTCTTGTACGTGATATCGTGTGGGGAGGACGTCGTAGTACCAAGGGAGGAAGCAACAACAGAAACGTACGACGGACTCACCGCACGGTCGTGAACCCCGCCAAAAGCGTTCGTTTCGCATGCACCGTCGCCCGGATCGTACGCTCGACGAGCGATTCCTTGGTCAACTGGTCCGACCAGGACGTCTCTTTATACGGGTGCAAGAACACTGCCAGCGTCCGGGGATGAACACGCCAGTGAATACACGAAACGAGGAGATGAAAAAGGAAAAGACTTGCGATGGACATGGACGTCGACGAACCCAGGCAAGACCGTCAACCCCCTCAAATCGATCACTTCCTCCACCCGCGAGAGCGTGTCCAGGTTCAGGGCATCCAGGGGCAACACGTCGAGCACTCGTCCCGTCGTCCGACTCACCCTGATCGCCTGGTTCGCCACCAACGTCAACGTATACGGGTCAAACAGCTTTCCAGCAAGAATCGTCACCACGTTTTCCCCCAACGGCTCGGACGGCGATGACAATGATTTGGACGGGTCCATGTCGACGCCGTGACGTTTCGGACGCAACTGCATCGCTGACACACGAACCCGGGTGTAGCAACCAACACACCCGACGATCCCACGTCCCAAAAAAGAGTCTCACTCAGACTTGTTGATTCCCGCTGTCACCGGCCATTCAAGGAGACCCTTTACGAATGTGCGTCGCGCAGTCACGGTGCACAGCTCGCGCCGACGTCAGAATTTTAAAATAACTGGTAGGAAAACCCACATGCACGCGGGGACCTCGCCCGCCACCGTCATCGCCCGCAGTGGCAGTGGCAGTGAGGACCCAAGAGCCAGGTCCGAGGTCCCAAGATGCCAATCATACAGCGAGTCCGACAGGATTGCGTAAAAACGACGAGGGGCTGGTCATTACGACGTAAAACGTAATAATCTACAGTAACAGATTGCAATTATGTATAGATGGCATGCATGCACGGACGTCGGAGTGCGGAGTGAGAGGGAAATGAGGGATATTACCATGCACAAAGACAAGAAAAGAACAGAGACCCAAAAAATGAAACACGACGACATTGATCGTCACCAAACTACAGGTATTAGATCAGAGTGAAACCAAAAAAAAAACACATATATCATATCATATCATACAAGAAGCAGAAGAAAAGAAGATGGCGGGGCGCCAACGTTGCTGCGAAACGGGAGAAGCGTGTTGAATGCATGCGACCCAAAAAAAAGCGACAAGATGAAGCGAGATATGATGCAACACGAAAAGCATGGAAATGGAAGACAAAGGGATGGATGCAGTTGGAAGACGGAGATCTACGGTAAGATGTGTGTACATGCGCGTGCTGTGTGATCAATGCGGTGATCACGAATGGGTTCGGGTAGTTGGAAAAAAAGGGGTATTACTTGAAAGTATGTGCAGTATCAGATCAGAACCTAGATGCAAAAAAAGGGGGGAATGGGTCGTCCATTTGACAATGACATGAAGCCAAAAGAAAAAAAAAAAGAAAAGATACAAACCCGAATCCAAAAACGTGGCCTGTGATGTATTGTCGGGCGTTGGCGGAGAGGCACGTTCATTCACGCTTGGACATGGCAAACGCGCCTTCAAACGTCACTGGCTCGCCAGGATGCCCCGTCGTCCGCCAATTTCCGACAAAGTTTTGGCCGCCAACGATGTAGCCAGTAAAGATCCACACACCCAGTGCGGGGGCTCCCGGCGCATGTGTCTACAGGAACAAAGACGTCAGAAGTGCCTTTCCGTGCCTCCCCCCCTTTCCCTATCGGCGAGAGCGGGGGCGGGAAACAGGATCACAACTCACAGGAACACGGATGAGCGCAATGAGCCCATCCCATTCGCGAACGCGGCCGTAAAATTTGTAGTGTTGCCAAGCATGTCCATGCCGGACGTCCGTCTGGGAACGACAATTGAACTTGAGTGAGAAACGCGCGGTCAAAAAATAGACAAGGAACGCACCTCGCCAACGAGGACGATATCGAGGATACCATCACATTTCCGCGTGATCACGAGTTCGTTCCCATCGCTCTCGCCTTGCGCCATGTCCACGTCTGCATCGCTCGCATCGTCGTCGATCACGTCGTCGTCATCCTCGGGGTCATCCATACCCTCGTCTGCCAGAGCATCAACAGCCATGGTGAGATACCGGGCATCGTCTTCTCGAAAAATCATCTCGGATGTTCCCCGGTATTCGCACCCACGACACTTGCTCTCGTCGTGTAAGTCAGGCCCCCCAACGATATACTCGTCGTATGATGAGGTCCTCTCCTGACACGCGATAGCCAGGCCATGCTACACATGTCATCGTGCGCGCAGTCAGACGTCATCTCGTCGCACAGGTGGAATACGTACCGTAACCTCCTGGAACTGCGTCGAGCTGTGGAACCATGCGTTTTGGATGCCGCCAGGTGGAGCGGGCTGATTGCGTTTCACATCCATGCAATGGTATTCGCGAAGGCGCATAAAGACGGGCGCGGCAGTAAGACCGAGGGACTGCTCGCTAAATGCAGGGGGCATCTGCGGTGTTTGCATGACGTTTCCGTACTGAACGTCGTCGGGATACTAGAAAGCACACCGTGATGGGACCACGCGTCCAGTCGCAGGATCGTATCACGTACCAGCATCCGGCCCTGCCAGAGACCGCAGAGAAGCCCTGGGGTGTAATGCATCCGTTTGAGAGAAACGGGTGTGAAAAGGTTGTTGCAGTCCGCGAGACGGTTCCAATCGTCGTCCCAGCGTGCACTCGGGGCGATCTTGGAGCGAGCTTGACGTCCGAGGGTGTCGTAGTCCTTGATCTCGGACCACCATTCCCAGGAGGATGGGGGCACAAATTTGGCGACCTTGTGCTCGTTGAGCTCTTGGACGTCCTCTTGGGTCGGGCCGACCATGTTGAGGCCGAGCTGGTAGGCGTGGGCACGGGATCGCGGGAGATGGGGAGGGATGGCGACGGGAAAGACTTCGCGATGGGAAAAGTAGATGAGTTTTGCTGCGACGGACGCGAGGGGGATGCCGAGTTGGATACCGTTGGCGTGGTAGAGATGCATTTTGCGCGAGAAGCCGTTGCGATACTGCGGGTAGTGACCATGTACAGTGAGAAAGGAGTGTGGGGGTTGGGAGGGGTTACGGGGGAGGGGAACGGAGTAGTGAATGTGTGGAGCAAGGTAGGCTGCGTACTGGCAAGGGATGAGGTCAGATGATGAGGTACGAATGGAGACGACTTACGCGGACGGGCATGAGGACAAACGGCAAGATGAGCCTTGTCATCTGAGCACGTTGCGCGGGTGTCTCGGCTCTGAGACGCTCTAGCGGCGACGTTTGGGGTGGAAGGGAAGGAGAGCGGGGAGGACATACCTTGGGTGGTGGTGAGCCACAGGAGCCAGACGGCGAGGGAGTTGAGCTCGTTCTCGGCTGGCCAACCGTCGAGACTGTTTTCGTACAGGCGTTCGCGGACAAAGTGGTCGACAAAGTCGGGGAGACCGGCCGCGTCGAGTTGGCAGCGGTTTTTGCCGTCGTTCTCCATCAGCATGGAGAAGCACGTCCAGAACGTTTGAGCGAGGTTGTCGGCACGGATGTCGCCGCGCCGGATGGATTTGAGGGCATCAAAGTTGGCACGGAGTTGTGTGCAGAGGCCGGGCGCGTTGAGATCGCCCAGACGACGGAGTGGTGCGGAAACATCGAAGGAGCGGCGGAAGAGGCGGGCGTAGAAGTGGTTGTTTGACCTGAAACCGAGGGAGGCGTAGACACGTTTCGAGGAGAGCAGGAAGGGGAGTATGGCGGAGGGTGGTGAGGTGGAATCGTCGTGCAGTTCGAGTGTGATTTTCTCTATGATTTCGAGGGGGAGACGGTAGATGGGTGACATGGGGGGTATGAGGAGGGGGTAGAGGGTGAAGCGTCGATTGATATAGGATTTGGGATGGTTTGGTAAACGGTACGTATGATCACCCGCTCCCGAGGGATCTTGTGCCTGCTAATTCGAGAGTGACGTCCCGCTGAGATCACCGCGCGGGCCACCCAACGTCCACCGCTGCGGTGTTTTTGCTACGACTTCGCGTCCTCGATAACGTGTGCGTTCGCGGCAGAACCGCCCCACAGCACGGCTGCGGCGAGCGACGACGGCGGATGGGAAATCCGTGTGCTATCTACGTAACGTCGTCCAAGCTGGGCATCTGCCCAGCGCCTTCACCAGTCTGGTAGTATCGTCCCAACACGCTGGCATAAACGCCGTTTCAGCTCTCCGTCCTTGTCCTCCTCCTCACCGGCACCGCGATCTCGCTCGATCTCGTCTCTTTTCTCCACGGACCCCCGTGAGCCTTATCCCCGCCACTCGGCGTTGCCAGTGCGCTTGCTTCAACGCGTTTACGACAGCCAGCGCTGCTCCATACCCTCTTTGTCCACCCCTTCTTTAATGCGGTAACGCGCGATATGTGCTACGTTGACCCGACTTGAAACTGGGAGAGCTTCTGTGGCGTTTCGTGAGAGCATCAAGTACACGCACGGACCCCTCGGACCGGCACTCTGCTCTTGCCCTCGCTGCGGTCGAGACTGCATCAACGTCCGTTCGTTTCATTTGTCAGCAACCTACTTCACCCTCGATCATACGAGCCAAGTGCGTTCATTTCCGCTCTCCCAAGCACTGCGTATCACTGACGTACTACCTAGTGAGTGGGAACACCGGCCTCTCAACAACATCCCGGTAGACGCCCCCCTACCGTACCATGAAACAGAGAGGTACAGACAGCTGATCGCCGTCCGTCGCGAACTCGTTTCCCAGCTCAAGTCGTCCTTTCCCGCGGTTCTCGGACCCGCCCTCGAGCTTGTTTGGTGAGACCGACATCGAGGCCGTTCATACATCTTTTGATAGCCCACTGCCCTGCCAATCTGCCTCTTGTTTGTCCTATCGCCGAGTTTCATGGCATTCGGCGCTAGCCTCATCTGTACTACGTACACCTCCCTTGTGCGCATTTCCGGTTCATAGTTTGTCATGTGCAAGTAAACGGCGTTGATGTAGAATGGATGCCATTGACCGTCCTCTCCCTTTTTGAGGAGCCACACCACTGGACGTATATATCGAACCCACCCGGTACGTCTTCACACTTTTCTTCGTCCTTTCTAGCTCATTCGATCTCTACCGCGGAAGTGATACGTGTGACGACCCAAAGTTGGTATTCACCATCGCGCCAGCCCCGCACCAACGTTGCACGAGGATAGGTGCGTTATCGCAGGTGTCTGATAGTCGAATTGTCGGCGAGCCATCGAACACGCTAGTACTCGCTTGCCTGTCACCCACCAACATGGCGCGCTGAACCGTGCATAGAAGCTTTCCAAAATAGGTCAAATCTTCCCCTAAAAAGGAATGTGACTCTCTCTGCTGGGGATCGTCACATCGCACGGCCCGACAGCGCGCTCGAAAATCCAATATAAAGTCCACTCGGTCGCATTTTCCCTCTTTCTTTGCACCACTCACCATCCCCCCCTCCCAACCAGAATGAGCGCCCAGTCTTTCCTTCCTTTTGCAGACGATTACAGTCCTCCCCGATCCAGGACGACCGCCGCCTCAATCTGGGCACCACAGCCTCAGCAGCTAAACCCAACCTGGCCCAACGCCGTCGACACCTTTCCGCGTGATGCAGAAAAACCGACCTTTCGTCCGCAAAGGGGACTCCGAGGCCTCAATACGCTCTTTGGCAACCAAGACATATTCGGTCTCGTCGGTCCACCTCGCAAAAGGGACATTGGTGCCATCGGGGACGGGAGGAAAAGACACACTCCCGAGTTTGACGACGATGCACGTTTGATTCCTCGCTGTTTTCGGCGCATATACTCACCTTGTGGTCTTGTAGCATGTCGAACAGCTCTTGCGCGCGCTCAACCTCAATTCTCCCGCGCCCCAGCAGCCTGCTCGCGTCTTGAATAACGAGACCGTGATTCTGTCGGGCTCTCCCGATGTGTCCCCGAGTTCGACGACATCCGCACTGTTGACCCCCACAGATTTATCGCCTGCAAAGACCACGTTTGACTTGAAGGTCACCCCTCCCTACGAGGTACCGTCCGTGCCTTCCAATGTATCACCATCCTCTCTTTTATTCGATCCCGTCTCTCCCCTGAAGACGCGCGACTTTTTCTCTGCTGTTCATATCCCTCAGTCGCGTCTCCAGGAGCATCCGGCATCGTGTACGCTACCTTCGGGTGGTTTTCCGTACTTTGATCAATGCTTGGAGAATACCTCTCCAGCGCTCGGCACTCAGCCACTGTACGACAGCGCTTTCCCCCAAGTCGTTCGCCGACCGAGCATCTCGTCTGCCACGTGGCGTCACCAGCAACAGGTTCCGGAGTGGCGGAGGGCGGAGGACATGTCCTTAGGTGATTTCTCAATCGGTTTACCCAGCGAGGAATCCCTGAGGACCTCCCCCTCTCAAAACGCCTTTCCCCGACAAGGGTCTACGGGAGCGCATTCCCACGAGGTACGTCTTCTTTCATTCATTCAAAACACATATCGACTAATATGTGCATATGTATTTTTTCATTCGCCAGCCCATCAATTTTTTGTCGCTTCTGCACCCATCCTCATCCCCGCCGTATCATGTTTTCGTAGCACGTATTATCAAATCCTCCGACCAGCAGGCTTCAATCTTTCTCCAGCAGAAGCTCAAAGTCGCGGATCTAGAAGAACGACACAAGATTATTGATGCCATATGTGCGCGTGGTTTCGAAATGATGTCTCATCGGTACCTTTTAGTGCCATTCTTTATCACTATATACGCTTGATGCCACTCTCATAGATTTGGGAACTGGGCAGTTCAGAGATGTCTCGAGGCCGCTGCGACTGCCGAAGAGCGGCGTAAGATCGTTGGTTGCATGAGGTTTGTTCGACCAACGTATTGCGTTACGTCTCACGTACTGAAAGACAAACTCGCAAAGAGGCAGGGTGGTCGAACTTGCGACAAACTGTTACGGGTGCCACGTCCTCCAAAAAGCCCTCGACTGCGAAGAGGATATCAGGTTGTCGATCGTGTCAGAGCTCCTCCTTGGCGATCCAGCGTTGACGTTGGTGAACAAGCATGCGTCCCATGTTTGGAGTAAGGTATTATAACCCCGTCGCTACCGCAACTCCGAGCAATGACGAAACATATCTAGATTATGGAATTGAGCTGGACCCCTCCTGCGCCACCGATTTTCGCTTAGTGAGTCGTTATGTCCCCTCTGAAGCCGTCTGTATGACCTGAGTTTCACCTTCAAGCGTCAACAAGTCACTGAAGGGCAAGTGGGCTTCGCTTGCATGTCACGAAACCGGGTCCCTCGTTGTTCAGGTAATGTTTACGCTTGACATGATCGCGTAGCTGTCATTCAGTCATCCGCAGCACGCGTTTGAGAACCTCGAGGAATCTGCCAAAGACGGCATCATTGACGAATTGTTGAATCATGGATCCGTTGTCTTTGGTGAAATCGCTAAAAACCAGTGGGGATCATACTGCATCCAACACAGTACGCGTCCACAGCCAACAGCGTACCGAGTACTGACGACCGCGTGTTAGTTCTCGAACATGGATCTCCGAAACACCGCCAGATGTGTCTTGATCACTTGATCGCTGACTTGCTCGACTATGCAACCAATGAACAAGGATTCAAGTCGGTCACCAAGGCATTCAAGGAAACTGGACCGGAGACGCTCGCAAGGATCGTCAAGAGGATGTGCGAGCCAGCGAAAGGGTCAGTAATATCCGACTCTCTTGAGCGCCACGCTGATGGCCCACCCTCGACTAGTGGCCGTCGTGCCATGATTGTGGACTTGGCCTTGTCCGTTACAGGTAGTCAGCTTATAGCGAATGTGTTACCCCAGGTTAGATATTTTGCATCTTCCGAATTGCGAACAGTCATTCCATGTACTTTAGGCCGACAAGGATCAACGTACGATGCTCTACGAGTGTATCAGAGGTCACATCGTGACGCTCCGCGGATGCAAGACCGGATCCAAGGTTATTTGGCTTTTGTACGCCCCTCTTTTTTCCGGTGTTTGTGCCATGACCTGACTTTTTACGCAGCGACAGGATGGTTCGTTACGATCACTTGTTCTACGCTCAAAATTTTTGTGACTGACGACCCTATAAGCGCGCCTATTATGGATACTGAACTACTCGTAGCTCTCGACTCCGGCATCAACCATCTTGGTTCATGGCATTTTGCAACTTCATCTGTTGTCTGAACACCCTGGATTCCGCCCAAAATCAGCAACCATACGAGAATTTATGCATACGCTCGCCCGAACCATCTTCCATATCGATCTTGCAAGCTTCGCCGCAACGGCACCCACCATATTCGATCAAGCATCTTCATAACCGCATTCATGATGATAATTGAAATACGCAAATATCCTACTTCGATTATACACCGACATCGCCGCACCGAGCTTGTTTTCCGCACTGCACGAACGAACAATCTTTGCATCGAACTCTGAACCATCATTTGTTATTTGATCCATGCTTATTTGCACCGATCCAACATGTGCGCTTCTCTTCTACCATTTACCGTGCGCCATCAGCCCCACGCTCCTTGTTTGCATAGCCCTCCTTGATGCTGGGCTCAAAAAGCTGAAGTGCGCTTCATGTTTACTCGATTTCTCCGCTTTCGCTAGAATTTGCAGCTAGCCTGTCGACCAGTCAATTTGCATCACGTCAAGTCTAGCTATCATACTGCACGTCCATCATACATTTATTCTATTACCCACTGTCATTTGTGTATGTTGCAATACATTGCCGCAAGTGTGTTACTACAAAATTGGTTCATCGTATACAGGTATGCATGGATCGTCGTAGAATACATGAAAGGGAATGCGTGAACAAAAAAAAACAACCTGTGCAACGCTACATCATTATGCCGCTACTTTAGTGGGCAACACTTCCTTTCTCAATGCCTCGCATTTCATTTCTTGAGTCTCGGCGCGTTCAATCGTTTTCGTCAACTTTTCCTCGCGTTCCTGCATGCGCTGTTCCATCCCGAGCACCAGGAGACGAATCTGCTCCATTTGTGATAGGGTGGCCTCGACAGAAGCCTGTGATGCTGGGGGAGCTTCAGCTGACGGCGGAGGTATCGCCGTAGCCCTACTCAAGAGCGATGTTCCCATCGCACGTGCGACAAACGTCGCCGACGGCGGTCCAATATCCAACACCGTCTTGAACCCATCAAGCCTATTCCAAAACACAAAAAGTACGCAAGACCCACCTGCCAATTCTCGCCTGCCAATTTCGCGAGTGCCTGTTCGAGCAACCGTTCCCTCGTACGCACGCGTTCGAGTTCCTGCATGCACCGTTCGTTTTCGCGTTGTGTTCCCTGAAGAATAAGATCCAGATTTTTGTATTCTTTTTCGAGGGATTGGATCGTTTCGAGGGGGGGTCTGGATGCGAGTTGGGTTTGGAGGGAGAGGATGGTGGATTGGAGCTACGGTGGGGTGTCAGCGGCGTTGGCAAGGTGCACATGGAAAAGACGGGAGAGGAGGACCTTGTCGTTTTCTCTGTCTTTTTCGAGGAGGTGTTTTCGGAGGGTGTCTTCTGTCGAGGCGGGTTCGTCGGTTTCGCGGATGGAGGTGAGGTCGGAGGGGTCGGTTGTTGGGGTGGTGAGGTTGAGGGATGTGCGGGGGTAGGTGCGGACGCTCTGAGCGCGGCGCATCGTTGGTGTGGTGGTTCGAGTGAGAGTGAGAGTGGCGGTGGCGTGCCACTCGACGGTCAACGGTTTGAAATGAAGGTGTCGGCGACGACGACTATGTAGGATATACTAAAGTGCTATCAGGACAGGGTGATATCATAACAAATATTAAACCGAGTTCTGTCGGAGATATGCTCATCCTCGGAATGGACTCGAAATTCGTATCTGGAAGACGAATAAATCAATAGAACCACAGGAACCAGTGATGCAAGAAGTTTACGAGGCCATAGGGCTCGACCGCACGTGATGCACCCTGGTGTATGGGGGCCTCAAGTTTATATAATCTGGGGACGGGACCCCGGGAGTGTACGTAACCTCCCACTTCCATCGGCCAAGACCACAACAATTTCTTTTTTCACCACCGAGGACGATACACCAGCGACCAGCGAGAACGACGATATCTTTGACGGCTCTTTCAGATGAGCGATATGCTTATGTTGTTCCCCGCTACAAAGCTCGGGGAGTACACCGTCATTGGTGACATCGCCGAAGGCACCTTTGGCAAAGTCAAGAGTACGTCCCACAGCTGATGGCGATCATCCCTTCGTGCCTGGTTGATGCCTCTTTTTCTTGATTCTGTCAGTGGCAACACATACCATCACGGGTCAAAGAGTCGCCATGAAGTACATCTCCAAGGCCGTCATTCACATGACCAAAACCAAGACCAGGGTCCAGCGCGAGGTCGAGTACATGCGTACTCTTCGACATCCGCATATCATCAAGCTGTATGTCCACATTCCTTATATCTAACATCTGCGCCACCCTTGTGACATACACACGCACGACGCGTAGATATGAGGTTATATCTACCCCCACAGATATCATCATCGTTTTGGAATACGCTGGGGGCGAGCTCTTCAACTACATCGTCAATAATGGCCGCATGCCGGAGCCACGCGCCCGGAAATTCTTCCAACAACTCATATCCGGTATCGAGTACAGCCACAAACTGAAGATTGTCCATCGAGATTTGAAACCAGAGAACGTCCTGCTGGATGACGACCTCAACGTCAAAATCGCCGATTTTGGTCTCTCAAACGAGATCAAGGACGGCGACTTTCTAAAGACGAGCTGTGGCAGCCCGAATTATGCCGCTCCCGAGGTCATCCGGGGTGGTCTCTACACAGGTCCCGAGATCGATGTGTGGAGCTGTGGGGTCATTCTTTATGTCATGCTTTGTGGACGACTTCCGTTTGAGGACGAAGATGTGCAGACGCTCTTTACGAAAATTAGTCGTGCGTACCGCTTTTTCCGCCCGCAGTCATTCGGTTACTTAAAATAGG
>JBBPQR010000395.1:0-11652 GCA_038092615.1 Boletus sphaerocystis | reverse complement strand
ACATGCGCGCAGTCCAGTCCACAACTGAAACACGCAAATGCTACAATTGTGATAAAACTGGTCATCTGTCACGCAATTGAAAAAAGCCCCACCGCCCTTATGGTCATCCTGTCTTCGATCTGACCATAGGAAAAATGCGATATGTCCCTCTGTGCTCCAACATACGTGAGATCGAGCTCACCTCTACCACCGGTATTATCTCTGCTCTACCTTTATCCTCTTCCACGCTTTTGCCAGTGCCCTCATCTTCACTGCTGTGGCAGATAGAGGAAGCGAAAGCATACCATTATGACATGTTCACAGCACAAGCACAGCAGCTGGCTGTCAACGGACTTAAGGGAAAAGGCTGAGCTGAATGAACCTAGGAGGTGTTCATTTGGCCAAGGACAATAATTTTTCTTTCTCTTCTTTTTCATCCTCACATAATCGGTTTGCTATTTTAGAGGAGATGGACGGTGATGTAGTTGACGTAGACTCATTGAACTCTGTTTCATCTAGTTCTCTTACATCTTCTGAAGGAGTGTCTCATTTGAGCATGTCACCAGAAGTAAAAAAATAGTGTGCTTAATTCTCCTGAAAAAAATAAAAAATCATTGATCAAATCTTTTTCTTGTTTAAAATCCTCCCCTACTAACCTTAACCTTAGAATTATCCCTGATGGTGATGAATTTGAAATCGCCACCAATAACTATTACAAAAACAACACCAAATGGTAAAAAACATCTGAAAAAGCACTACTTGACTCTGGTGCCTGTTAGATCTTCATTGACAAAAAATGGGTACAGTCACTAGGTATCCCTACCAAAAAACTATCTTTTCCTTGTTCCATTTCTAATGCCAATGGCTCGACGTTATCACATGGCAATATTACTAATTACATTTTGATAGTACTATCCTATCATGGACATTCCGAAGGTGTCGATGTCTTGGTAATGAATTTAGATACTCACAAGATTTATTTAGGATATGACTGGTTTAAATGCCACAACCCCCTCATTAACTGGGTTGAAAAAACTATTAACTTCAGTCTCTGCACCCATAACTGTGTTATGATCAATGCAGCAAATCTTGTCCACAGCATCTGGAATGCCTCTATACACTCCGTTGAGGAGGGCCTTGCCAAAAAAGTGCCACCTCAATATCATGAATTCCTCAACGTTTTCAGCAAAAAAGAATCCAAACAAATGCTGGTCCGCAAACCCTGGGACCATGCTATCAATTTAAAACCTGACTTTATACCCAAAAAGGGTCAGGTAATTCCTCTCTCCAATGCTGAACTTGACGAAGTCTGTAACTTTATAGCCTCTGAGCAAGAAAAGGGCTATATCTGCCCTTCCAAGTCTCCATAAACAGCACCTGTATTTTTTATCCTCAAAAAGACAGGCGAAAAGTGTCTTGTCATGGACTATTAGTATTTAAACAAGGGTACAGTAAAGAATTCCTACCCTCTTCCCCTCATCTGTTTCCTCTTTGATCGCCTCAAGGGCGCTGATAAATTCACTTGTCTTGACCTAAGATGGGGCTATAACAATATCCACATCAAAGAAGGCAATGAGTGGAAAGCCATGTTTGTAACGCCACTAGGCGCTTATGAGCCTGTGGTTATGTATTTCGGAATGACTAACTCTCCACTGACATTCCAACAGATCATGAACAACATTTTTAACGACATGTATGCCATTGTCATTGTCTATCTAGATGATATGTGCATCTTTATAAAAAAACAAATCCAACGAGGAACACTCGAAGGTCATGAAGGAAGTTCTCCACAGGCTTCATGAGAACGACCTTTATGCAAAACCCAAAAAATGTGTATTTAACACTGACAAAGTTGACTTTCTAGGCATGACTGTCTCCACCGATGGTATCAGAATGCAACCAAAAAAGGTTGATGCTATCTGGCCAGTGCCGACCAAACTAAAACAGCTTCAATCTTTCCTTGGACTTTGTAATTATTACTGTCATTTCATTAATAGTTTTGGACAGATTGCCTGCCCCCTCAACAACCTTACCAAGAAAAACATTCCATACATCTGGGGGGAGGCACAACAAAAAGTGTTTGACATTCTCAAAAACCAATTTACCATTGTGCCTCTCTTGGCATTCCCTGACTCTACCAAGGACATGTGCATTGAAACAGATGCTAGCAATATTGCCTCAGGCGCGGTATTGTCTATTCTAGAGGAGGATAAGTTACGGTGCCCATGTGCTTTTCTCTCACATTCCTTTTCTTCTGCCGAATGCAACTACCTGGTCTATGACAAAGAGTTGCTTGCTATCATATGTGCTCTCAAGGAGTGGTGTCACTATCTAATTGGAAAGGCTAACTTTGAGATTTGGACAAATCATAAAAATCTCGAGTACTGGAAAAAGCCTCAAATGCTTTATGGTCACCAAGCACATTGACAGGAACTCCTTCAAGAGTTCAATTACATGCTCATTTACAAACCCGGCAACACGAATGGACATGCTGATGCCCTTTCTCATTGCCCTAACCATAATGATGCCATCGATAAGTTAAATGAAAATATCACCATCTTTCCCTCCAATGTTCTCTGTTCTTCCTCTTTATCTATTCCTATTGAGCTCATCTCCCCTGATGCCCGCTTGCCCTCAAAGGGCTCCTCCTCTACCATAGGCTTTGACCTGCACTCCACCACCAATCTTGACATCCTCATCCATGATCAGAAACTCATTCCCATTCATGTCAAGATCCAACTCCTAATCAGAACCTATGGAAGAATTGCACTGCATTCAGGTGTTGCCATCAAGCATAAAATTAATATCATGGCTGGAGTCATTGATGGTGATTATAGGGGAGAAATTGGTGTAATTCTCTTCAACCATTCTGATTCTCCTTTCCACGTCTCCAAATTCAACTGCATTGCTCAACTAATTATTGAAAAAATAGAAAACCCCATACTCCCAGAAATAAAGACTCTTGATAAGTCAGAACAAAACAATAAAGGGTTTGGCTCCATTGGAGTACAAGCCATCTCTTCCACATCTCTCGCTCTGAACTTTGAAATGAAATTATGCATGGAATCTTCTAGGTTAAATGTTGATGGAGTTAACAAATATGAATACTAAGCAACGGACAGACTTTACAGAAATTTGAATGGCATCATTTTTGTGCCCCCTTCTCTCCAAAATGAACTTATTTCTATTTTTCATGATTCTCCAGTCACTAGTCACCCCGGCTGTGATTGTATCATTGCTTCTATTAAAAAAGTTCTACTGGTGGCCTGGCCCTGTCAAAGACATTTCTACCTACATTGAACACTGTCAGGTGTGCTCTCTTATAAATGGTTTGTCAAAGCCACTGGCAGGAAAACTTTTACCCCTTCCCGTTGCTTCCCATCCATGGGAGAACATTTCCATTGATTTCATAACCAGACTTCCCCTTTCTAAAGGTTTTGATTCTATAGGGGTTGTCATGGACTGTTTTTCCAAAGAGATCATTCTTTTTCCCTGTATGAAAACCACCTCTTTCTTGGACTTAGCTTGTTTATTTAGAGACCACATATGGTGTCTCCACGGACTCCCTAATGCTATTCTATCCGACAGGGGACCACAATTCATCTCAGAGTTCACAAGAGAGTTGTGCAAAGTCCTCGGCATACAGCAGAAGCTGTCCATAGCATATCACCCATAGATGGACAGACAAACGAAAAGGGTCAACCAGGAGATTCTCACATATCTACGAGCCTAAGTGGAAAAAACCAGGATTCTTGGGCATCAATACTAAAAATGGCCCAATTCGCACACAACAATGCTATCATAATGGCAACTGGTACTTTACTGTTCTCAGTAACACGTAACTATTTGCCTCACATGGGATCAGAACCCACAGTCTCCACTACGACTCCTGGGGGGTCATTCACCAAAAACCTCGGTCACTCCCATGACGAAATCAAAACAACACTTCAGAGAACATGCGATCGGATGTCGCATGCACAAGAATCCAAGCGTTCCAACACCTCCACATATTCTATTGGTGATCTCATCTGGCTTTCCACAGATCATCTCTCCCTCCCCTATCCTGCCTGTAAACTCACACAAAAGTTTATTGGCCCCTACCGTATCTCTGCTATTCTTCCTAATCTATTCATTCTACTATCAATATTTCCCGCATAAAACCCTATAAAGCCCCGCTAGCCAGGCAAAACATTTACAAACCTGATGCCGCCACCATGACAGAAGACCGTCACAAAGAATATAAAGTGGACTATATCATCTAATCACGTCTCTACTGTGGAAAATTGCAATTCCTCATCCATTGGAAGGGATGGGATGAGGTGGATTGCACCTGGGAACCTGCTGTTAAGTTGAAACATACACAAAACAGTATTAATGACTTTCATGCTTCTAATCCTACAGCTCCACGTTCTATCTGTAGGATCTCTCTGGAACAATTCATGTCTCTTTCTCCCCTTTCGGTTCCTTCTATACGGAATTCACCAACTCGAGATTGGACCTCAAAGCTGGTGAATGGGGTAGTGTTATAGTTCCGGACCTATATACTACGTTTTCACTTTTCTTTCACTCATCGTACTTAACATATTTTCACTTTTGCAGTCACATGACCAAGTTACATGACTTACCCCTTTTCTGATCATGTGATATTCCACTCTTCCTTATCATGTGATCTCTACATGTGATCATGGGAACCATGTGACCTTGAGTCCAGACCCAGTCCAGACTCTTACCTTATCTATGAGGTCATATCATACAGACACCTTATCTTCTACACATTCCTCTTATTTCACTTCTTTCCTTCTCTCATATTCCATATCTCACACCTGCCCTCAATCATCTAGGACTCAGACAACCTACTCTAAAGCTTCCTACTTTCATATATATACTATACCTGCTTGTTGTCTGTTCCCCAGTCCTATTCATTTGTATTATTCTCTCTTGTGGGACCTTATACTTTTCAAATACTACTACTCTTCTCACACTTGCCGCTTCATCCTTGTAATCAGATGCTCCACATATTCACTGTCTACATTCCAGTCAAAACACTCATCATTGTCCTACATGTTCTTGTCAACATCCATCATCATACTATTGTCTCAATCTCATCACTCATTCAACCTGTGGATACTCTTCAGGTTTAGTCTTGCTCATAAGGTCTCATGTCTAGTTTCAATATAAGGGATACAATGATGCCCTACACCACTGTCAAGTTTTTGAAAGCAAGTTAGGGCACACTAAAAGAGCAAGTGAGGACTAAAAGAGAGTTGACCAGTTTGTCATTCAGATGTGGGAATATATTATATACAGGGAGAAGGCCCATGTTGTAGGCATGTCATCAACCACTCTATTCTATTAGATAGATATTGGCATAATGGTATGGAATGGCCAAATCTCATACTTTGTGAATGAGATGAAATGGACACTAACAACCAGCCTATGGATGGATGGTATGCCAGATGAGCTGCACAGGGTCTTGGCAGACATCTTTGGCATATGCCTACACAGATGGATATCTGGAATCCATAATCCATATCATTTATAGCTATATTGCATGGATGAAGTATATTATGCATGTATGACATTTACCATTATATGCACCATATGGATGATGGCAATGCTAACAATACCACATGACCACATGACAAACACAGTGCAAATATATAGCATAGATCCTGACACACAACCCACAAACACGAAATAGACATAATGAAAATGCTACAAACACACTATGAACATGCAACAAACATGCTACAAACATACTATGAAAACTCTACAAACATATGAAGAGTGTATCTATATGTGTGAGCCTATAGTGGGTATTATAATAGAGATCATATAGGGATATATATTTCAGACACCTAGCAATTATGGTATGCATGATGTATATGCATATGGACATTCTACAAGTACCAACCAAAGCACCATAAGGTACTAATTGCCATTAGACAACATAAATTCAAAGTCGACTATAATGAACATGTTGTACTCCCTCAAAGGGGGCAAAGAAGAAGAAGCAGTACTATGGTGTTCAGGTGATCTCTGACTGCAATGTGGAATAAAGCTAAAGGAGGGACTTAGGGTGATTGGTGCAGCAGCTGAAAGGTGCAAAAGGAGATGGTGGAAGCCAAAAACCAATGGTAACATCAAAGAACAGTTGGTAAAGCTTATATTATAGACTACTGTACTATAATATATTATATTTAATAGACATGAATGCACAGGACCTATACAAACACATTAGTAGCACACTGGTATAATGTATTGCTAGCAAACATCAGCAAATCAACTCTTGTATTGACAGACCTGCACAGACTCTATAAAAAACTACAGCAAGGTACCTTACTATGCAGATCTATACAAAAAAATAAAGGAAACACAACTCAATTATTTCCATCTAACCCTAACCTCAAAATTTTATAGGGGTTAGAATACCTCAAGGTATCTAGATTCTGGATGTTGAGAGAAGCCCTGAGCAACTAGATGTCCCTTGTTGCATTCAAAGGAGCCATCAACATAAGTATCCTTAGGGCACTACATCAAAGTCTATGTGCCATTCAACTTGTGGGCTACTAGTTTGTCCAATATAGCCTATCTCCACTCAGCAGCATTCTCTCATTGCATTACTTCCTGGGATGCATAGGGTGGGCAGCACCGGCACTAAAGCATTGGGCTAGATCAGCTTCTTCATTGTCAGAGTCCTTTGAATTATCCACAAGCTGAGCAGAGCTTGGTTTCCACTATTTGTGTGGTCATTAGTGTATTTTGTGAGGGAGACATGCTTCAATGCTAATGGGGCTCTGTATGAGCATAGGCACAGGCAGGGGTGTCTTTGAAGTGACTGGTAAGGGTGCTGGGACAGCCAAAGGTGTAACAGAGTTTGCATTCTGTTCCTCATCAGGATCATGTGCCCCTTCAAGATGTAAAACCAGAGGACTAGGGAAATCATTGTCCATAGAGTTATCTCTAGTGTTTGGTGTGATGTAAGAAGTTGGCTGTTTTGCAGTAGCATGAGTCATGCCAGATGGACCATGAGTCATGCTGGATGGTGAACTAGGAAGTTATTTGTTAAAGTCAGCATGTTTAGCAATAATGGTGCACTTGGTGGTGGGATTGTAGAATTCCCAATCTTTATAACCCTCTGGATACCCAATGAAAACACATTTTTCATAATGGGGCTTCAATACATCATGTTTGTCCTTTTGAATGTGCATATAGACTGTAGAGCCCCAGATATGGAAGTAGGACACATCTGGTTTACATTCATATCACAGTTTGAAGGGAGTGGTATCAACCACAGCCATAGTAGGGCAATGATTTCAGATATAGATGAGTGGAGCAAGTGTCTCATCTCAACATGTCATAGTCAGACCTGATTCTGCCAACATGGCAGTGGTGCACTCAGAAGGGACACAATTGGCACACTCAGCCACCATTCTGCTGCAGATAGGCCTGGACAGTGTGCTGGTGTTCAATACCACACTGATTAGTGGATTTGAGCATTGCATTGCTCATATACTTGCTACTCTTGTTGTCTCACAGGATTTTGATGCATTATTTAGCCTAGTTCTCTGCAAATGCCTTAAACTGCTTGAATGTGTCTAATATGTTGGATTTGGCATGAATGCACAGTACAAATCCTGCCTGTGCATACTGAGTCATGCACTGAGTATGTGAGCTAAATGTTCATGAGAAAAATCAATTGCTGAAGTCATTTAAAGAGAACAGATTGGATCAATTCAATATCAATTATATAATTTTGCTGATTATGAAGAAGAGCAATATTGTTCAGAATTTTACAATACAATTGTCTGAAGAAGTTCCAGTCCAGAGGGATGGACTGGATCTGTAGCTATCTGGAGATGCAAAGGTGGACAGTGATGGAAATTATAGTGTTTATATTATTTTTGCTGATTTGCACTAGTGGATTGGATCAAAATGAAGCAAGGGTTGATAACAAGAGTGCAGAATGCATACACAGAGATAAACAGCTAATCTGCTATAGAGAAGACTGCACTAATGGAGGATATTAATATAGCAAAGTCTAGAGTGGAATACTTTAAAAGCCTGATGGAAATAAGTGGATTGTGGATGGTTGCTATGTAACAACAAAGGTGTGTGTATGTGTTGCACAAATATGCATCTAAATGGGTCATTATTGCACTGACACAGATATGCTGTAGATATGATTGATAGCTGGGGAAATATTGTAGGGGTGTATCTGTATATGAACCAATGGTTATACTTGTATGCAGAGAGTACAGAGGAATGAATCACTTAGACATTCATAATAATGGCAGAGCAGGGCAGAATGTGGGTGATTGTAAGATTGTGCAATGGGCAAGGGCTCAGTTGCATGAATACAAGATCATGTTGCTATTGCAGTAAGATTATATATGGAAGAAGAAGAAGAAGAAGATGATGATGCCAGTGTCAAATGGCACCATGTACTATATTCACTTGGATATTTGCAAGATCAGTTGACTAATGCAAGACTTGCTATCTAAACATGGAGAGGTAAGATTGTTAATAACTCATAGTGAACCAGTCATACTGATGATTCATGTACATTACAAAACTACTAAATTATTTTAGTTGGTACTGGTGTCAATACTTCCTGCTAATTCCCAGCCTCTGAGAGGTGCTTAATAACATCTTTGTACTCAATTTCAGACTATGCTATGTTTCATACTCAGTATTTGACTCATATCTAGTTAGTTTTCAGGCAGTTACTTTGATGCAATGAATATATTTTTGTTTAAAGTTTCAGTACTACTGTTTTTGTCATAATTAACTGTTCTAATAACCTTTTCCTTGAGGATTATTCTTTTCATCTGCTAACTATTATAAAAGTGCCCATATTACTTTTAAACATAGTGGTGCATAGCCACATATTACTTAAGCAGTTGTACCTTTTACTTTAGCAACTACTTACTAGAGTATTCAACACTACTCCTGTTAAGATGGCATATCTTGCTTTAACTACCAGTCAGTACCAATACTAAGATTTTACCATATTTCATAGCATATGTATTGACAGGACCAAGCATCATCCTTCTCAAGCTATCACATATATAGTACTTATCAATTGAAAGTGTAATTTCTGGCTGCTAGAGGATCTATAAATCATTGGATTAATTAGTAATGACAATAATGAATATAACCCATATTTAAACACCACCTAGCTTAGTAGCTATGGTTTTTCCATGCCCTCTCCCCATACTGTCCAGCCAGAGACTCTGGTCTCTTTCTATAGCCTTGTAGACACAATAGTTCCTACAAATAAGTACTTCAAATTATGATAGACAGTTGATGTTTCTGCATCCAAGCTATTCTATAGTGAGAACAGAGTGCTTTATAATTATACCCTTAACCAAAATCCTTGTGAGGAAAATGGAATCTTACTTCAAGCAAGAACAACCTAACCAATAGGCTATGTGAGTGATACTGACACAAGGAGACATTGAACAGTGGTATCGATGAGGACAGTGATAACAACATATGGATTGTTGATGGGAATATAGATGATAAACAAAAGGAGTATCCAATAATGAGAATACAGCTGGCAAGTGTAGAGTGAGAGTGATATTTGAAATTGTACAAGGCCCTAAGTGGAGAGTTATACAAGTGAATAGGACTAAGGAGCAGACAACAAAGAGAGAGGGTTTATATAGGAAATATGGAAGGTTTATGGTGGGTCATCTGGGTTCTAAATAGTTTAAGGCCAGTCATCTTTTTTGACTTCAACAATTTTCCACCCACTTTTAAAGCTTCATATATCATATCTTCTTTGACATTTTTTCTGAATATTGGCTAAAACAAACTTGGACCTTCATACCACTGATTACTTATCCCTTTACCATCAAAGAACTTGCATCGTTCTCCAATAACTTTGCAAACATGGACTATCTTTTAAACTTTCCAACCTTTAACATCCCCACCATAGAATACCTAGAAATGATTATCAGATAAGGACAAATCTGCATGGACCCAGTCAAACTCTCTGCTATCAAAGACTAGAAACCCTCTTCCTTTGTCAAGGGAATCCAAAGCTTCATTAGATTTGCCAATTTCTGTCGCAAATTCATCTCAAACTTCTCTCAAGTCATTGCACCTCTGGTTTTCCTCACTTAAAAGAACAAACCATGGGTCTGGACATTTCTTCAGGATTATGCCTTTTCTCTCCTAAAAAAGGCCTTCACCTCCGCCCCCATTTTATCCCTCTTAGATACTATCAAACTATTCTCTCTCATACACCTCTCTTCTCACCATAAGAGTAGTACTTCTTTAAACTAATACCAACAGTAACCTCCACTCCTGTGCTTATTTCTCCAAAACTTTCTCTCCTACTGAATGTAATTATAATATCTATAATAGATAACTCCTGGTAGTTATTCTAGCTCTCAAAGAATGGTGATAATATACTTTATACTCTATCATCATTCTTACCAACCACAAGAATCTTTCCTGCCTTAAACATTCTAGAAAGCTATCTTGTTGTCAGATGTGCTGGTCTCTTTTTCTTCTCAACTTCAATATTGTTTGAAAGGTCACTCCTAGTTTTTAGATAGGTCCAGCTGATGTTCTTTCACACAATGACTCTATTGATACCTTTCTAGACAATACTAACACAACCATTCTCCCTGATCCTACTATCATATCTGCACTTGACATGTCTTTTCTAAATCACAACTGCTTTTCTTCTTCCTCTAATCCCCTGGTTCTCCAAGCTTTGCAAAATCTCCAGGATAGCTCACTTCTTTTTCCTCATTCTTCCCTTTCAGACTGGACCTTTGACAATAGACATCTCTTCTTCCACTCTCACTTGTACATTCCTCCATCTTATTGTTCCTCCCTTCTTCACTTTCTACACTCCATCTTTACTTCGGGCCATGCTGGACAATTTCACACCAAGACCCTTGTCAAATAGAACTTCTAATAGTCAGGTCTGACAACCTTTGTTTGCAACTTCATCACTCAGTGTGATATTTGCCAACAAAACAAAGTTAATACTCACTCCACCACTCTGCCCTTATCACCTATCCCTTCTTCTTCCTCTCTACCTTTTAAGCAACTCTCTATCAACCTGATCACCAATTTACCTCTTTCATCTGGCTTTGATTCTTTTATGGTTATGGTTGATCATAGCTTACTAAGAGGGTAATTATCATTCCTTGCACTAAAACTATTGATGCCTTTCCAACTGAGTACCAGTGAAGGCATTAGTCAACTTATACACTACATCAAGAATGCATGACCAAATCTCAAAGACTATAATATACACTTATATAGGATATTGGGAAATGAGAATGACCTTCAAAACAGTCTTGACAAGCCAGGTGATGGTGAACTACTCCAAAAGGGTCTGTTGTGTTATTTTTTGATCCTTTGTGTATTATTGCTGTTGCGGAGCATCACTTCAACCTTAAATAAAGGTCTGCCCATCAAGGGCGATGGTGAAGTCGATGATAGAGGAGTCGCGTAGACGTCGTAAGGAGCCTTTTACAGTGGCATAACTGGCAAAGAGGGAATAGCCCTCCACTGTGATGCCCAGGTAGTTCAGACGTAGGGAACCGGGTAAGAATCAAGTGAATAGACTGGGGGATATCTAGAGTACAGGGTACGGTATATATATGTAAGGATGCCTTTAGGGCAGGTGTGAGATAGGTACTCTAG